>JBBHAA010003637.1:0-17500 GCA_037953035.1 Aquarana catesbeiana | reverse complement strand
CCCCATAGATCTCTATGGAGGATTCTCTGTGTATGAACTACAAGTCCCAGCATGTCCCCCATAGACCTCTATGGAGGATTCTCTGTGTATGAACTACAAGTCCCAGCATGTCCCCATAGATCTCTATGGAGGATTCTCTGTGTATGAACTACAAGTCCCAGCATGCCCGCTCTCCTCGTAGTCTCTCCTGGAGGGGTCTCTGTATTACACACACTGCTGACCCCACAAACTAACTTCTAATCACTTTATATGAGAATTAGAGGTGATAGACCGGCTATTGCCTTCAACAAAGATGGCGCCGGGAGAACAATGACATCACTTCCTTTCCGGGACTCTAAGCGTAAACAAGGAAGTGAAGGGAGAGGAATGGAGGCGGGGCTGTGAGTGGACATCCAATCATGGCTCAGCAAGGAGGAGGGAACTCTTCATCCGGGACCAGAGGGCGTGTAGGGGGCGGGGTTAACACCTCTCACCTAACTGCTGAGGAACTACTAGTCCCAGCATTCCCACATGTCCCATCCGGGGCCAGGAGGGGGAGGAGCCCCCGGATGTTGTGTCCCGGAGGGGATTTCTCTATTATATGACCTGAGAGAGAGTCCTCCAATAGCATGCTACAGAACTCTTCCCCCGCCTCTCTACATAACTCCTCCCCCACCTCTCTACATAACTCCTCCCCCACCTCTCTACATAACTCCTCCCCCACCTCTCTACATAACTCCTCCCCACCTCTGTACACAACCCCTCCCCCACCATCCCTACACAACCCCTCCCCCGCCATCTCTACACAACCCCTCCCCCACCATCCCTACACAACCCCTCCCCCGCCATCTCTACACATCCCCTCTACAGAACTATAGAACCCCTCCCCACCTCTATACAGTACAAGTATAGGAGGAGGGGGAGGGGTGTGGGTCAGATGTCAGATCACATGACACAGACGCAGAGGGTCGCACAGTGTAGCACAGAGTCGCCTCCTCACACCTGATCTAAACCTCTTATTGCCGTCCTGCTCCGATGGTGGGCATTGCACAGCAGTCATGGGTATAAATCAGGTGGTGAGGAGGAAGATCGCATATGTCGCCTCCGTACCACCTGTCAGCACACACCGGGATCGCTTTTCAGAGGAGCTGCAGTGCCTGCTGCCCTTGTGAATGAGCCCTTGGTTCCATTCGGAAGCGGCACCCTTAGGGCTCCCTCACAGGTAAAGTTGGGGGGGTGGTAAAACAGCAGGATATAATAGAAATGTCCACCACCTGTGACCCATCCCCCACAGCAGCAGGCAGCAGACGGGGAACCCGGCAGCATTGTGGATGAGGAGGGGGGGCAGGAGAGGAGTGGGGGGGGGTCAGAGAGGAGTGGGGGGGTCGGAGAGGAGTGGGGGGGGTTCGGAGAGGAGTGGGGGGGGTCGGAGAGGAGTGGAGGGTTCGGAGAGGAGTGGGGGGGGTCGGAGAGGAGTGGGGGGTTCGGAGAGGAGTGGGGGGGTCGGAGAGGAGTGGGGGGTTCGGAGAGGAGTGGAGGGTTCGGAGAGGAGTGGGGGGGTCGGAGAGGAGTGGGGGGGTCGGAGAGGAGTGGGGGGGTCGGAGAGGAGTGGGGGGGTCGGAGAGGAGTGGGGGGTTCGGAGAGGAGTGGGGGGGTCGGAGAGGAGTGGGGGGGGGGTCGGAGAGGAGTGGAGGGTTCGGAGAGGAGTGGGGGGGTCGGAGAGGAGTGGAGGGTTCGGAGAGGAGTGGGGGGGGGTCGGAGAGGAGTGGGGGGGGTCGGAGAGGAGTGGGGGGTTCGGAGAGGAGTGGGGGGGTCGGAGAGGAGTGGAGGGTTCGGAGAGGAGTGGGGGGGGTTCGGAGAGGAGTGCGGGGGTCGGAGAGGAGTGGGGGGGGTCGGAGAGGAGTGGGGGGTTCGGAGAGGAGTGGGGGGGTCGGAGAGGAGTGGGGGGGGTCGGAGAGGAGTGGGGGGGGTCGGAGAGGAGTGGGGGGGTCGGAGAGGAGTGGGGGGGGGTCGGAGAGGAGTGGGGGGGGGTCGGAGAGGAGTGGGGGGGGTCGGAGAGGAGTGGGGGGGGTCGGAGAGGAGTGGGGGGTCGGAGAGGAGTGGGGGGGGGTCGGAGAGGAGTGGGGGGGTCGTACATGTGAATATTTTCTTCTATCTTTTCATGTGACAACACTGAAGAAATGACACTTGTCTACAATGTAAAGTAGTGAGTGTACAGCTTGTATAACAGTGTAAATTTGCCATCCCCTCAAAATAACTCAACACACAGCCATTAATGTCTAAACCGCTGGCAACAAAAGTCAGTACACCCCTAAGTGAAAATGTCCAAATTGGGCCCAAAGTGTCAATATTTTGTGTGGCCGCCATTATTTTCCAGCACTGCCTTAACCCTCTTGGGCATGGAGGTCACCAGAGCTTCACAGGTTGCCACTGGAGTCCTCTTCCACTCCTTCATGATGACATCACGGAGCTGGTGGATGTTAGAGACCTTGCGCTCCTCCACCTTCCGTTTGAGGATGTCCCACAGATGATCAATAGGGTTTAGGTCTGGAGACATGCTTGGCCAGTCCATCACCTTTACCCTCAGCTTCTTTAGCAAGGCAGTGGTCATCTTGGAGGTGTGTTTGGGGTGGTTATCATGTTGGAATACTGCCCTGCGGCCCAGTCTCTGAAGGGGGGGGATCATGCTCTGCTTCAGTATATCACAGTACATGTTGGCATTCATGGTTCCCTCAATGATCTGTAGCTCCCCAGTGCCGGTGTCTTGCTGAGAAAGTTCCCTCAGCGGATAAGTTCCCCCCTGTACTGTGCAGGCGCAGCGCCTGCGCAGTACGAACTACTGTCAGCCGCCGGAGATAGCCGAAGCTCAAACACTTCAATCAGCTGTACACGGCACCTGCGCCCTAGGTCCAGGTTCCTTCCCCACCATCCAAGTGGACCTCGAGGGGGAATCTAAAAGAGCCGAGCGAAGTGAGGCCGTGCCCGAAGCGTGGCAAGCGAAGCGAGCCCGCGAGGGGCCCTCTTACAGGCGCCGTGTACAGCTGATTTTCAGCTGTTCCACTTCGGCTATTTCCGCCGGATCCTACTGCGCAGTAGAGTGGGGAACTTATCCGCCGAGCGGAACTTTCTCCGCAGAACATCGGCAGCACTCATGCAGCCCCAGACCATGACACTCCCACCACCATGCTTGACTGTAGACAAGACACTCTTGTCTTTGTCCTCCTCACCTGGTTGCCCCCACACACACTTGACACCATCTGAACCCAATAAGTTTATCTTGGTCTCATCAGACCACAGGACGTGGTTCCAGTAATCCATGTCCTTAGTCTGCTTGTCTTCAGCAAACTGTTTGTGGTCTTTCTTGTACATCATCTTTGGAAGAGGCTTCCTTCTGGGACGACAGTCATGCAGACCAATTTGATGCAGTGTGCGGCGTATGGTCTGAGCACTGACAGGTTGACCCCCCACCCCTACAACCTCTGCAGCAATGCTGGCAGCACTCATACGTCTATTTCCCAAAGACAACCTCTGGATATGACGCTGAGCACGTGACCTCAACTTCTTTGGTGGACCATGGTGAGGCCTGTTCTGAGTGGAACCTGTCCTGTTATACCGCTGTATGGTCTTGTCCACCGTGCTGCAGCTCAGTTTCAGGGTCTTGGCAATCTTCTTATAGCCTAGGCCATCTTTATGTAGAGCAACAATTCTTTTTTTCAGATCCTCAGAGAGTTCTTTGCCATGAGGTGCCATGTTGAACTTCCAGTGACCAGTATGAGAGAGTGAGAGCGATAACACCAAATTTAACACACCTGCTCCCCATTCACACCTGAGACCTTGTAACACTAACGAGTCACATGACACCGGGGAGGGAAAATGGCTAATTGGGCCCAATTTGGACATTTTCACTTAGGGGTGTACTGACTTTTATTGCCAGCGGTTTAGACATTAATGGCTGTGTGTTGATTTATTGATGGGGCACTATTCCTCCCACTGATACCAATGATGGGGCACTATTCCTCCCACTGATACCAATGATGGGGCACTATTCCTCCCACTGATACCAATGATGGGGCACTATTCCTCCCACTGATACCAATGATGGGGCACTATTCCTTCCACTGATACCAATGATGGGGCACTATTCCTCCCACTGATACCAATGATGGGGCACTATTCCTCCCACTGATACCAATGATGGGGCACTATTCCTCCCACTGATACCAATGATGGGGCACTATTCCTCCCACTGATACCAATGATGGGGCACTATTCCTCCCCCTCCCACTATCCCCCCCATAGGAGACCCTTCTTTATTGGATTATCAAAAATCGCTATAGTTTATATTGTTATTACAATGCTGATATTATAATGTGAAATGTATTAGCAAAAAAAAAAGATTTTTACTTGTAAACAAAAAAGTGCCAGAAAAGGAACTTCAATTCTATAAATTACAGGAGGATATCCAATCCTATCACTGGGACCCCCATGGATGTCCCCTCTGCCTGCACGCCCCTCTTCTACCTCTGTCCCTCACAGCCCCGCCCCTTCCTGTCAACCAAACACCAAGCTCCGCCCCTTCCTGTCAATCAAACACCCAGCGGCGCCCCACCCATCTCCTCCCTCTGCCAGGATCTCCTCTCTCAGTACCCGCCCTCTGGCCACCTTTCTGCCAATCCCAGGTGGGGGGGGGGGCGTGGCCACCATTTAGAGGCTCATTCACATGGGTGGAAACCATCACCTTTTATTATTATTATATATATATAATACTTTTATTGTATTATTATAGTCTATGGGTTGGTGTTTGCCCATGCAGTCCTGAGATTTACACAGCTCCGCCATACAGCACACAGAACCCCATTACTCAGCCGGAGCCCCCTACCTCAGTGGTTTATTCACATGGGAGGAAAGTGTTCAGGATAGGGGGATGGGGGTTCGCCTGGAACACAGATGTGGCACTGTTGGGTACTAATGTGACACTGATGGGACACAGATGTGCACTGATGGGGCACTGTAGTGCATTGCTGGGCACAAATGTGGCGTGGCTGGCTACTGATGGGGCACTGCTGGGTACTGATGGGGCACAGATGGGCACTGCTGGGCACTTGGAATACCTGCAAAAAAAAGTCAATCAGCATCACCCTCCTCTGCTTACACGATCGGTGTGAGGAGAGGAGAGAACCGGAAATTACGCCGGTTCGGTGACAGTGATCTCTCTGGATCCGCTGGACGGAACAATCACGTGGTAAAGGGCCGCTGGGATTGGTCCTTTACCCCGATCCGTGACGAGCTGGGTCCCGAGTATCCGGCGAGCAAGGACACTCCTGTGTGTGCGGGGATCATCATTGTACGCCCTCCCAGAATTATCTGACCACGCTGTAGCCGTCATTCAGCTATGGCCCAGTCGGCAAGTGGTTAAAGTTCATGTTTGTGTAAAGGCAGGCGTCCCAATACTTTTGGGAATATAGTGTATATGTGATTGGACAGAGGTGGGGAGAGAGGAACAGGACTACCTAGGAAGACAGGATAAAGTACATCCTCCATATAGAGATGAGACAGTTTGAGCCGCCAAACAGTTCTTTTCAAGCATTGAGAGCTTCCACTTCATGATGTGACTATCGGTGTGTTTTAGGGCTCCTGAGGAATTATAGATGCCGACATTACAGACCAGTTTATTAAAGCCGAACTCGGAGCTCAACCCCCCCTTCTCACTAGATTCACTGGGTTCAGTTACAGGGAGGGTTATTCTTGGGGATATAGGGAGGGATAGTATTGGGGTTACAGGGAGGGTTATTCTTGGGGATATAGGGAGGGATAGTATTGGGGTACAGGGAGGGTTATTCTTGGGGATATAGGGAGGGATAGTATTGGGGTTACAGGGAGGGTTATTCTTGGGGATATAGGGAGGGATAGTATTGGGGTACAGGGAGGGTTATTCTTGGGGATATAGGGAGGGATAGTATTGGGGTTACAGGGAGGGTTACTCTTGGGGATATAGGGAGGGATAGTATTGGGGTTACAGGGAGGGTTATTCTTGGGGATATAGGAAGGGATAGTATTGGGGTTACAGGGGGGGGTTATTCTTGGGGATTTAGGGAGGGTTAGTATTGGGGTACAGGGAGGGTTATTCTTGGGGATATAGGGAGGGATAGTATTGGGGTTACAGGGAGGGTTATTCTTGGGGATATAAGGAGGGATAGTATTGGGGTTACAGGGAGGGTTATTCTTGGGGATATAGGAAGGGATAGTATTGGGGTTACAGGGAGGGTTATTCTTGGGGATATAGGGAGGGATAGTATTGGGGTTACAGGGAGGGTTATTCTTGGGGATATAGGGAGGGATAGTATTGGGGTTACAGGGAGGGTTATTCTTGGGGATATAGGGAGTGATAGTATTGGGGTTACAGGGAGGGTTACTCTTGGGGATATAGGGAGGGATAGTATTGGGGTTACAGGGGGGGGTTATTCTTGGGGATATAGGGAGTGATAGTATTGGGGTTACAGGGAGGGTTACTCTTGGGGATATAGGGAGGGATAGTATTGGGGTTACAGGGAGGGTTATTCTTGGGGATTTAGGGAGGGTTAGTATTGGGGTACAGGGAGGGTTATTCTTGGGGATATAGGGAGGGATAGTATTGGGGTTACAGGGAGGGTTATTCTTGGGGATATAGGGAGGGATAGTATTGGGGTTACAGGGGGGGGGTTATTCTTGGGGATATAGGAAGGGATAGTATTGGGTCTACAGCAGAGGCGTAACTAGAAACCTCAGGGCCCCGGTGCAAGAAATCATGAAGGCCCCCCCTCCGAAAAGCATGATTGAAATTTCAAATCCTGAGCTACTAGCTAGATCTCAAGGGTTACTTGCCATCTGTTGCCCCACCCAACCCCCACCATGCCCCGCCCCTAATTCCACCCCCCAAACACGCCCTCATAACTTATCTCATGAAATTACACTTAAATGTTTTATGCAGAATTAAGTTATGAAAATAAATATTAACAACTTTATCCGTGCCCAAAAATGTAGCCTGCCCGTGTCCACCAGTGCAACCAGTGGCCCCAGTGCAGCCGGTGTCATCAATGCAACCAGTGTCCCCAGTGCAGCCGGTGTCATCAATGCAACCAGTGTCCCCAGTGCAGCCGGTGTCATCAATGCAACCAGTGGCCCCAGTGCAGCCGGTGTCATCAATGCAACCAGTGTCCCCAGTGCAGCCGGTGTCATCAATGCAACCAGTGTCCCCAGTGCAGCCGGTGTCATCAATGCAACCAGTGTCCCCAGTGCAGCCGGTGTCATCAATGCAACCAGTGGCCCCAGTGCAGCCGGTGTCATCAATGCAACCAGTGTCCCCAGTGCAGCCGGTGTCCCCAGTGCAGCCTGTGTCACCCGGTGTCCCCAATGCAGCCTGCCCGTGTCCACCAGTGCCACCTATGTCCCCAGTACAGCCTGTGTCACCGGTGCAGTCTGGAGGGGGGTGGTGGTGGTACTTGAGGGGGACCTCTTACTGATCCCATCCCCCACCACCACACCGATTTCATCCCTATCCCCCCCACCACCTCTGGTGATGGGGGGTGGGGGGGATAGGGATGAGATCAGTGGTGGTGGTGGGGGGATGGGATCAGTAAGAGGCAGAGCCGCAGACGTGGTGGAGGTTGGGATCGATCGATTGGAGTGCAAAATGGTGACTTACCGCCAATCAATCGATCGATTCCCCCTCCTCAGAAGTAATCCTTGCCTCCTCCAGGAATGCCTTGCTTGCCTCAGGTCACACGCCGGCCGTACATACACCGTCACCGTCGCTAGGTACTCCACACTGCGCAGTCGCAGAGGGGAGAGCTCCTCCCCCGCCTTCACTGAATTGGTCTGCTTCAGTGTCCGCACCGCCTCCCTTACAGTCTCTCTTTCTGGATAGGCGGGGGCGGAGCTCACATAGTCTCTCAGCTCAGCGCTTCTCTCTCCCCTCAGGGCAGGCGTAGTGGGTGAAAGCCCCCTCCCCAAGAACCCGACACAGTGAAACACGGACACACACCCCCGGACAGTCAGGTGGGCCCCTCACGTGGCGGGCGGGCGGGAGGGCGGCCGCTGGGCCCCCTGAAGTGGCGGAGAACTACAGGGCCCAGTCGCACTTGCGACTGTTGCGACCCTGAAAATTCCACCACTGGTCTGTGGGGGGGGGGGAATTAGTGTTAGGATTACAAGAATGGTTAGTGTTAGAGAGAGCTGTTGAGCTATGTAGTAAACAGCTGGGTTTTTTTCCATCCAAGTTTCTAAGGATAGCCTAGAAAATACAGTCAGGTCCATAAATATTGGGACATCGACACAATTCTAATCTTTTTGGCTCTATACACCACCACAATGGATTTTAAATGAAATGAACAAGATGTGCTTTAACTGCAGACTTTCAGCTCTAATTTGAGGGTATTTACATCCAAATCAGGTGAACGGTGTAGGAATTGCAACAGTTTGTATATGTGCCTCCCACTTTTTAAGGGACCAAAAGTAATGGGACAGATTAACAATCATCCATCAAACTTTCACTTTTTAATACTTGGTTGCAAATCCTTTGCTGTCAATTACAGCCTGAAGTCTGGAACACATAGACATCACCAGACGCTGGGTTTCATCCCTGGTGATGCTCTGCCAGGCCTCTACTGCAACTGTCTTCAGTTCCTGCTTGTTCTTGGGGCATTTTCCCTTCAGTTTTGTCTTCAGCAAGTGAAATGCATGCTCAATCGGATTCAGGTCAGGTGATTGACTTGGCCATTGCATAACATTCCACTTCTTTCCCTTGAAAAACTCTTTGGTTGCTTTCGCAGTATGCTTCAGGTCATTGTCCATCTGCACTGTGAAGCTCCGTCCAATGAGTTCTGAAACATTTTGCTGAATATCAGCAGATAATATTCTCCGAAACACTTCAGAATTCATCCTGCTGCTTTTGTCAGCAGTCACATCATCAATAAATACGAGAGAACCAGTTCCATTGGCAGCCATACATGCCCACGCCATGACACTACCACCACCATGCTTCACAGATGAGGTGGTATGCTTTGGATCATGAGCAGTTCCTTTCCTTCTCCATACTCTTCTCTTCCCATCACTCTGGTACAAGTTGATCTTGGTCTCTTCTGTCCATAGGATGTTGTTCCAGAACTGTGAAGGCTTTTTTAGATGTTGTTTGTCAAACTCTAATCTGGCCTTCCTGTTTTTGAGGCTCACCAATGGCTTACATCTTGTAGTGAACCCTCTGTATTCACTCTGGTGAAGTCTTCTCTTGATTGTTGACTTTGGCACACTACACCTACCTCCTGGAGAGCGTTCTTGATCTGGCCAACTGTTGTGAAGGGTGTTTTCTTCACCAGGGAAAGAATTCTTCGGTCATCCACCACAGTTGTTTTCCGTGGTCTTCCGGGTCTTTTGGTGTTGCTGAGCTCACCGGTGCATTCTTTCTTTTTAAGGATGTTGCAAACAGTTGATTTGGCCACACCTATGTTTTTGCTATCTCTCTGATGGGTTTGTTCTGTTTTTTCAGCCTAATGATGGCTTGCTTCACTGATAATGACAGCTCTTTGCATCTCATATTGAGAGTTGACAGCAACCGATTCCTAATGCAAATAGCACACTTGAAATGAACTCTGGACCCTTTTATCTGCTCCTTGTAAATGAGACAATGAGGGAATAACACACACCTGGCCATGGAACAGCTGAGCAGCCAATTGTCCCCATTACTTTTGGTCCCTTAGAAAGTGGAGGCACATCTACAAACCGTTGTAATTCCTACACCGGTCACCTGATTTGGATGTGAATACCCTCAAATTAAAGCTGAAAGTCTGCAGTTAAAGCACATCTTGTTCGTTTCATTTCAAATCCATTGTGGTGGAGTATAGAGCCAAAAAAAATTAGAATTGTGTCGATGTCCCAATATTTATGGACCTGACTGTATGTGTGTGTGTGTGTGTATGTGTGTATATATATTATATATATATATATATAATATATATATATATATATATATATATATATATATATATATAAATATATAAAAATATAAAATAAAAAAATTTACAAAAAATATATAAAAATAATATATATATATATATATATATATATAAAATAATAATATATATATATAATAATTATATATATATATATATATATATATATATATAATAATAATTATATATGTAATAATAATTATATATATATATATATATATATATATATATATATATATTACTGGAATTTTTAATTTTTTATACTAGTAATGGTGACAATCAGCGACTTAAAGCGGGACTGCGATATTGCGACAATAAAAATCTGTACTGACACTGGCAGGGAAGGGGTTAAATACATGGAGGGGGATCGAAAGGTTAAATTTGTGCCTAGCCAGTGTTTGTGTGTACGGTGTGTGTGGTGTTTTTACTAGGTAATGTGCTAGATTTTTATTCCCTTTTATTGACACAAAATCCATCACATAGCCGTGGCGCGTGTGTTCCCCCTACCCGTAATTCCCCCCCCCCCCCCCTTTGTCAGGTGGGAGCTCTGCCTTGTTTATATAGGCAGAGCTCTGTCCAGCCTCTCTCCTCCCTGATCAGAGGACATCCATTGGTCAGCACCCACTGATCACAGTCACAGCGCGGCGCGAGCACGCCCCCTACCCGCAAGTCCCGGATCACGAACTAGGTACATGATCCGGTGCAGGAGAGCCGCTCTATAACCAAGTTTATGTGGTCGGCTAGCGGTTAAGCAACAAAAAAGTTATTATTAAGTTCTAAAAGTTAAAGTAGTATTAAAGTGGAACTCCAGAACTTTGAACCCACCACCACCTCCCTCAACCCCACCAGCCTCCTAGCCACGCGTTTCTCCTGCAGTTTTCTGGCTGGTCCAGCGATGTTGGGCAGCTTCCCCTTCTTCCTCTGGCAGTGGCTGGCATTCTGGGGTACCTGTGAGCTCAGCCGGTGTGATGATGTGCCCCCCCTGGGGGGTGGTGTAAACACCAGGCTGGGCTCACAGGCAATGGGGTTTGAAGAGGATCACTGACAAAGGACAAGGTTAGAGACAGCACCGCAGCATGAAGGAGGTGAGCAGAGAGAACCACCAGAAGGGCGAGCATATACTACCTCTTCTGGTGCTGGGCACCTTCCTCTAGAATGGTTGTTTACCCGACAAGATCTCTTTAATACATTCTGGGAAAAAAAAGTTATTTTTAAAAGTACCTTCTTTATCCATAGTTTTACTTAAGGAGGATATTTACCACATTCATGGGAGAATAGTGCCCCATCATTGGTGTCAGTGGGAGGAATAGTGCCCCATCATTTGTATCAGTGGGGGGGAATAGGGCCCCATCATTGGTATCAGTGGGAGGAATAGGGCCCCATCATTGGTATCAGTGGGGGGGAATAGTGCCCATCATTGGTATCAGTGGGAGGAATAGGGCCCCATCATTGGTATCAGTGGGGGGGAATAGTGCCCCATCATTGGTATCAGTGGGGGGGAATAGTGCCCCATCATTGGTATCAGTGGGGGGAATAGTGCCCCATCATTGGTATCAGTGGGAGGAATAGTGCCCCAAGGGTCAGATGAAGGAAAGCAAATGGCTGTATCCAGCCCCCAGGCCTCAGTTTGGAGACCCCTAAATTAGCAGTTGAACCCCAATGACAGCACTACATGCCTGTAGATGTACAAAATCATTGTAGAAAAACATTGTAAATGTAACAAGACACATAAAATTTAATAGCAAAATTCCCTTTAAAAAAAACAATCACAAATATATTCATCCATTGAGCGTTCCCCCGGCCCCTATAGTCGTCGTTCTTCTTTCTGTGGAGGACAGATGGGTTCTTCATTGGTGGGGTGCGGCAGGTGGAAGGACACGAAGGGGCATTTCTTCACATTCTGGCACACCAGCTTCTCGAGGGAAGCAGTCTTTACGAGAATTAAATCCCGTCTCTCCTCCAAACGTGCTCGGCTTCCAGTACTCCGGGGAGCAGATGGGGTTCCCCATAAGTCCTTTTGAGCGAAAACGGAGCTCCGATCTCGATCATACTCTCTCCGAAAATAGAACCGGGTGAGTCTTCTCCAGCAGGAGGCCGGGGTAGAACTCCAGAGCGTCTATATGGCCATAGAGCTCTTCCAGTTGCGCGGAAATCTCTTCTTCTCCTGGAAAGAAACAAAATTTCTAAGATTTTATGGGCTGGTTATGTATAAAATACGCATTCAAATCTTAAGCAGCAATTGGCGAGCCGGGTTACCACAGAGCTGGTTGAGGGCCCCAAACCTTCTCTATGACCCTGGGAGGCCGAAGTGATGTCATAACATCAAATTCCGGCTCTGGAAGAGTAAGCACTGCAGTTTTTTCACTTAGAAAGCAGAGGTCGATGTTTTTTTTTTGTTTTGGTTTTGTTTTTTGTGAGCTGGGGGGGACCCGGAGGCGGACAGGGGGGACCTGGAGGAGGACAGGGGGGGGGACCTGGAGAATAAAACGGATCGGGACCCTGTGATCACTGACTCTGTTCATTCGGAAAAGGAAGGAGGCAGTAAATGACAGATTTACTGTTTCCTTCCTCCTCTCTCCATCTGAAAGATCCGGGGCAGGGGGAGACCGGTGGAAGAGCCGGGGGAGGACACAGGGGAGCCAGAGAGCGGGAACGACACAGGGGGACCGGAGGAGGACATGGGACCAGAGGAGGAGCCAGAGAGCCGGGAAGGACGCAGTGGGACTCTGAGGATAAAACAGATTGGGACACGGGGGGACTGAAGGACGGAGGAGGAACGGAGGAGGAACCGGGAAGGATGCAGGGGAACCCTAAGGAGGACATAGGAAGAAGGAGGAGGAGTTGTAGAGCTGGGAAGGATGCAGGGGACCCGGAGGAGAGGACATGGGGGGACCAAAAGAGGACATGAGGGGACCGAAGGAGGAGCCGGGAAGGATGCAGAGGGACCTGGAGGATAAAACAGATTGGGACCCGGAGGAGGACATGGGAGGACTGAAGGAGGACATGGGGGGAATAGAGGAGGAGCCGTAGAGCCGGGAAGGATGCAGGGGGACCTGGAGGAGGAGCCGGAGAGCCAGGGAAGGATGCAGTGGGACTCGGAGGATAAAAAACGGGATTGGGGCACGGAGAGCCAGGGAGGATGCAGGGGGACCCGGGAGGAGGATGGGGGGGGACAGAAGAGGAGCCAAAGAGTCGGAAAGGATTCAGGGGGACCTGGTGGAGGATATAGGACTGGAGGAGGAGCCGGGAAGGATGCAGTGGGACCGAAGAAGGACATGGGACTGGAGGAGGAGCCAGAGAGCTGGGAAGGATGCAGTGGGACTCTGAGGATAAAACAGATTGGGACACAGAGAGCCAGGGAGGAGGTCACGGGGGGGGACCAAAGGAGGACATATTGGGGAACGAAGGAGGAACCAGAGAGCTGGGAAGGATGCAGGGGGACCCGAAGGAGGACATGTGGGGGACAAGAGGAGGAGATGAAGAGCCAGGAAGGGTGCAGGTGGACCCGGAGGATAAAACAGATTGGGACCCGGAGGAGGACACGGAGAGCCAAGGAGGACACAGGGGGATCCGGAAGAGGACACAGAGGGGGGACAGCCGGGGGTGATCAGTGGGAGCAGTTACAAGCACCGATCTCCCTGACAGCCGCGGGAGGGAGAGGAGGAGAAGTGGCCTTCAGAAAATCTATACAGGGAGATCAGTGTTTGTAACTCCCCCACCGCCGCACCGATCACCCCGAGGCTGCCTAAGTATCGGGTCAGGCATCGGAGCATTTCCAGAGTACAAGTACTTGCTCGGTATCGGCACCGATACTGGTATCGGTATCGGTGCAACCCTAGTTAATACCGCTTTAAATGGCTGTTCGTGAACTGAGGAGCACAACTGAAGGGTTTTCTTGTCATCCTTATTCATAGCTTTGTAAATAGCATCAAGTTATCAGACAGAACAGCGATTTGCGTGACATGAATAGAAAAGTTGATGTCGGCTTCCTCTCCATTTCCAGGAAACGTTTTCCCTTCCCATAACCGGCTCTAGAGCTCACAGTTCCCGGAAAGGATTTCCATAGAACAGAAGTAATTGGCTGGAGACGAGAGTCTGTATTCATCATTAGTGGGCAGCGCTGGAGGAAAGAAAATATCCGCCCTCCGCGCAGAACCAACGTCCACGTGGAAAGTGTGCAAATTGCTGTACAGGGGAAACGATCCGAGTCCAGGGAAGTGAGCCTAAACGATATTCTGTCTGCTGATTTACCTCCAATCTGGAAGGAGAAAACCGTTCATAACCACTAAACAATCTTTGAATTACCGGGGGGGGGGGGGCAAAAGTGACATGTAAAGGGGGGGGGGTGCTGTTAAATGCAACATGACTGTAATGAGAAGGAAGTCTGTGATCTAAGGGGGGGAGGAAACTGTGGGTGGCCTGAAAGGAACTGCGATGTGAGGGGAGATTGAGATGTGAAGGGGGTGGTTGTGACATGAAAGGGACCACGATGTATGGGAAGGGGGGGGGGGCTGTGATATAACTGGGGGTTATGTGATAGGGAGGGGTCTGTGATGTAATAGGGGGGAGGGGGCTGTGAAGTGAAAGTGACTGCGTTGTAAGGGGCAACACTGTAATTTAAAGAGAGATATGTGATGTGGGGGGGGATTATGTGATGTGAAGGGGGGGGCTGTAATTTAAGGGGGAGTGATGTGAAATGGGCTGTGATGTAAGGGGACTGCGATTTAAAGGGGGGGTATGTTATGTGAAGGACTGTGACGTAAGGGGGGGGGGCTGTAATTTAAAAAGAGGTATGTGATAAAGGGGGGGGGGGGGGGCATGTGATGTGAAGGGAACTGTGATGTGAAGGGGGGATTGTAATTTAAGAGGGAGTGATGTGAAAAGAGAGGAATGTGATGTAAAGGACTGTGATGTAAGAGGGGGGGCTGTAATGTAAGTGGGGGAGGGGGGTATGTGATGTGAAATGGGCTGTGATGTAAGGGAACTGTGGTTTAAAGGGGTGGGGGGTATGTGACGTGAAGACTGTGACGTAATGGGGGGCGGAGTTATGTGATGTGAAGGACTGTGACGTAAGGGGGGGCGGGGTTATGTGATGTGAAGGGAACTGTAATGTAAGGGGGTGCCCGGGGTGACTTGTATGTAAAGGGGACTGTGACGTGAAAGGGACTGCGATGTAAGAGGGGAGGAACTGTAATTTAAAGAGAGATGTGAAGGGGGGACTGTAAATTAAGGGGGAGTGATGTGAAATGGGCTGTGATGTAAGGGAACTGAGATTTTAAAGGGGGGGGTATGTAATGTGAAGGACTTTGATGTAAGGGGGGGGCTGTAATTTAAAGAGGGTATGTGGGGGGGGCTGATGTAAGGGAGTCTGTAATTTTAAGAGGACTGTGGCGTGAAAGGGACTGCGATATATGGGGGGGGGGCTGTTGTTTAACTGGGGTTTTGTGATGTGAAACATAACTGTGATGAGAAGGGGTCTGTGATGTAATGGGGGGGGGGACTGTGACCTGAAAGGGACTGTGAAGTAAGGGGGGGGGGGCTGTAATTTAAAGAGAGGTATGTGATGTGGGGGGGGGTAGTTATGTGATGTGAAAAGGGGGACTGTAGTTTAATGGGGAGTCATGTGAAGGGGAGGCCTGTGATTTAAGGGGGGGGTGTGATGTAAGGGGGAGGGGCTGTAAATCAAAAAGAGGTATGTGATGTGGGGGGGGGTAGTTATGTGATGTGAAAGGGGGGACTGTAATTTAATGGGGAGTCGTGAAGGGGGGGGCTGTGATTTAAAGGGGGTATGTGATGTGAAGGACTGTGACATAAGGAGGAGGGGCTGTAATTTAAAAAGAGGTATGTAATGTAAGGGGGGGTTGGGAAGTGGGCGGGACTGTGATGTAATGTTAGGGGGACGGGTTGGGAAGTGGGCGGGACTGTGATGTAATGTTAGGGTGCGGGTTGGGAAGTGGGCGGGACTGTGATGTAATGTTAGGGTGCGGGTTGGGAAGTGGGCGGGACTGTGATGTATGTTAGGGGGGCGGGTTGGGAAGTGGGCGGGACTGTGATGTAATGTTAGGGTGCGGGTTTGGGAAGTGGGCGGGACTGTGATGTAATGTTAGGGTGCGGGTTGGGAAGTGGGCGGGACTGTGATGTAATGTTAGGGGGTGGGTTGGGAAGTGGGCGGACTGTGATGTAATGTTAGGGGGGGCGGGTTGGGAAGTGGGAGGGACTGTGATGTAATGTTAGGGGGCGGGTTGGGGAAGTGGGCGGGGACTGTGATGTAATGTTGGGGGGAGGGTTGGGAAGTGGGCGGGACTGTGATGTAATGTTAGGGGGCGGGTTGGGAAGTGGGCGGGACTGTGATGTAATGTTAGGGGGGGCGGGTTGGGAAGTGGGCGGGACTGTGATGTGAAGTTTTAGGTTCAATGGTTCCCCATTTAATTTGGCCGCCTCATCACTTCCATTGAGCGCCGTTCACCGACCTCTTTTTATCGTAGAGATTTGTCGCCGTCTATTGAAGAAGAATGTCATTGTAGAGCGCCCCACACTGGGACGATGTGATCGGTATTCGATCCATTTTGTACCAATTACAGTAAAATTTGGGTGAAAAGATAAAATCCGGACAGGACCGGTTTATATTAGAGGAGACGATCTCTTCTACAATGAACTCTTCTTACCTGTGAACACCTTCAGGACATACATTGAGATGCTCAGCACAGAGTACATTCCCAGCCATGCCTCACTGCCGGGAAGAATCCAACTCCAAGTGATGTCATCCTCAGCCAGCCAATCAGGATGGCCAAAGATGACAAACTCAGAAGTAGAGGAGCAGAGATGTTGGGTGTCGGGGGGGGGGGGGGGGGGGAGGGGGTGCTCAGATGTCACATGGCTGGGGGGGGGGAGGTAATTACAGGCGGACAGGAAACAATCGATCGTCATTCGTTGTCGGTTTACCTGTGAAATCCTGGAAGGTTTTGTACGCCTTTAATCCGAACCTCTTGCGATATTCATTGAAAGGTTGCAGCTAAGTTTGCGGGACTCTTCGATCACCCCGATCGCTATATATAACAGACGAGGGTGAAGGTTATTTCCACCTCCAATCTAAAAAAAAAAAAAAAAAAAAAAAAAAAAAAGACAAATGAACAGGATGCAATTTTAAAGCTGAAGTTTAATCTGCCAAGATTTTGCCTTTCCTGGACCCCCCCCCCCCCCCCCAAAATCAACATGCCGACAAATTTTTCAATAAAACCGTTTTCTTGGCAGGTAGCATTGAAGGAAATGTCATTGTGTGACAGTTCAATAAATAAAAAATATATAATAAATACATATATTTTTTTTCATGTATGTAATAATATAATCATGTATGTATATGCAGACACACATTTTATCATTTCATATATATATGTGTGTGTGTATATATATATATATATATATATATATATATATATATATATATATTTATTACATACATTGAAAATAAAATTATAAATATATATGTGTGTGTGTGTGTGTGTGTGTGTGTGTGTGTGTGTGTGTGTATATATAAATTT
>JBBHAA010003636.1:0-94899 GCA_037953035.1 Aquarana catesbeiana | reverse complement strand
GAAGAGAGAGAGATTTGCCTGTTTTTTGGACTTTTACCCCCTCAATACCGGGCACTTCCCCCCATTCCTGCCCAGGCCATTTCTCAGCTTTCAGCGCTGTCACACTTTGAATGACAATTACTCGGTCCTGCTACACTGTAACCACGTGACATTTTGATCACACGAATAGAGCTTTCTTTTGGTGGTATTTAATCACTGCTGGGTTTTTATTTTTTACTAAAAAAAGACCAAAAACTTTGAAAAAAAATGTTTTTTTACTTAGTTTCTGTCAGTAAATTTTGTAAATAAGTAATTTTTCTCCTTCACTGATCGGCATTGATGAGGAGGCACTTATATTCCGGACTAATGGGCACTGATGGACAGCAGTGATGGGCATTTATTGGCAGCACTGACTGGCATCACTGATGGGCACTGATTACTGGCACTGATAGGCTATAATGTACTCAGGGCACTGATTACATGTCTGGATGTCCCCTGTGAGGAGATGCCGCTGATCGGCTCTCCTCGCCACACAATCTGTCAGTGTGAGGAGAGGAGCGCCGATTACCGGCTTCTTCATGATTGGACACAGCTGATCACATGGTTAAGGAGCTGCAGACGTGGCTCTTTACAGAGATCGGGGTAGCACCGTGTCCTAGAAACACTGCGGGGCCACGATCGGGCGCGGGAGAGCGGCTGTTCTGGGACGCCATCATATGACGGCGTCCCAGCACGAGAGCCGCACCGCTCCGCCGTCATTTGACAGGGGGGTGGCAGGTGGTTAAGAAGGCCTTTGACTCAGTGAGGCCCCCAGGACTGTTCCTCAAACTATTGGAGAGTGGAATGGGAGGGAAAACCTCTGATGTCATCAAGAGTTCTTATACAGAGAATGGCTGCAGTGTAAAGGTGAATGGGAAAAGAACGGAACACTTCCGGCAGGTCCGAGGAGTCAGACAGGGCTGCAGCCTAAGTCCAACCCTCTTCAACATCTACACCAATGAACTGGCTGCAGCTCTAGAATCCTCTCCAGCACCGGGACTGACTCTACATGACACTGAGGTGAAGTTCCTGCTGTATGCGGATGACCTCCTACTTCTGTCACCAACAGAGAGAGGCCTACAAGACAGCCTAGAAGTGCTGGAGGAATGCAGTGCCACATGGGCACTATCTATCAACCCAAAGAAAACAAAAATCATGGCGTTCCAAACACAAAACAAAGAGCCCCTCCTTTATATTACACAACTAACAGCTACACATACCTTGGCCAGGAGGATTCAACCTAGCCATAGAGACACTAAAAGACAAGACATGCAGGGCCTTCTATGCCATCAGGAGACAGCTGGACCACCTAAACCGAACAAATCACCCCAATCCTTCTTTATGGCAGTAAAGTTTGGGGTCACCTTCCCAGACCAATCCAAATGGGACTCCAGCCCGACAGAAACATTCCATCTGAAATTCTGCAGCCACCTCCTCCAAGTCCATCGGAGCTCCTCCCACAGTGCTTGTTTCCCTTACTTCTCGCTGTACAGAAGAGGACACTATCATACTGGGACCACCTACAAAACAGCAGTCATTTCCCATATCACCATAAGGCCCTACTGACCATTAAGGAGAGATGTGGCTTGCAGCAACTCATCAGCTCCTTGTCCATCAAATGCCCCAACAACTCATCAGCTCCTTGTCCATCAAATGCCCCAACAACTCATCAGCGCCTTGTCCATCCCAAACTCCCAACAACTTATCCAGGCCTTGTGCATCCCAAAACCCCAACAACTCATCAGAGCCGTGTCCATCCGAAACCCTCAACAACTCATCAGTGCCTTTTCCATCCCAAACTTTCAACAACTCATCAGTGCCTTGTCCATCCCAAACCCCCAACAATTCATCAGGACCTTGTCCTTTCCAAACCCCAAACAACTCATCAACGCCTTGTCCATCCCAAACCCCCAACAACTCATCAGCGCCTTGTCCATCCCAAACCCCTAACAACTCATCAGTGCCTTGTCCATCCCAAACTCCCAACAACTCATCAGCACCTTGTCCATCCCAAACTCCCAACAACTCATCAGCGCCTTGTCTATCCCAAACTCCCAACAACTCATCAGTGCCTTGTCCATCCCAAACTCCCAACAACTCATCAGCGCCTTGTCCATCCCAAACTCCCAACAACTCATCAGTGCCTTGTCCATCCCAAACTCCCAACAACTCATCAGTGTTTTGTCCATTCCAAACTCCCAACAACTCATCAGTGTCTTGCCCATCCCAAACTCCCAACAACTCATCAGTGTCTTGCCCATCCCAAACCCCCAACAACTCATCAGTGCCTTGTCCATCCCAAACTCCCAACAACTCATCAGCGCCTTGTCCATCCCAAACTCTTAACAACTCATCAGCGCCTTGGCCATCCCAAACTCCCAACAACTCATCAGTGTCTTGCCCATCCCAAACCCCCAACAACTCATCAGTGTCTTGTCCATTCCAAACTCCTAACAACTCATCAGTGTCTTGTCCATTCCAAACTCCCAACAACTCATCAGCGCCTTGTCCATCCCAAACTCCCAACAACTCATCAGTGTCTTGCCCATCCCAAACCCCCAACAACTCATCAGTGTCTTGTCCATTCCAAACTCCCAACAACTCATCAGCGCCTTGTCCATCCCAAACTCTTAACAACTCATCAGCGCCTTGTCCATCCCAAACTCCCAACAACTCATCAGTGTCTTGCCCATCCCAAACCCCCAACAACTCATCAGTGTCTTGTCCATTCCAAACTCCTAACAACTCATCAGCACCTTGTCCATCCCAAACTCCCAACAACTCATCAGTGCCTTGTCCATCCCAAACTCCCAACAACTCATCAGTGTCTTGCCCATCCCAAACCCCCAACAACTCATCAGTGCCTTGTCCATCCCAAACTCCCAACAACTCATCAGCACCTTGTCCATCCCAAACCCCCAACAACTCATCAGTGCCTTGTCCATCCCAAACTCCCAACAACTCATCAGCAACTTGTCCATCCCAAACTCCCAAAAACTCATCAGTGTCTTGTCCATCCCAAACCCCCCAACAACTCATCAGCGCCGTATTCATCCCAAACCCTAAACAACTCAGCAGCGCCTTGTCCATCCCAAACTCCCAACAACTCATCAGCGCCTTGTCCATCCCAAACTCCCAACAACTCATCAGCGCCTTGTCCATCCCAAACTCCCAACAACTCATCAGTGTCTTGTCCATCACCAACCTCCAACAACTCATCAGCGCCTTGTCCATCCCAAACTCCCAACAACTCATCAGTGCCTTGTCCATCCCAAACTCCCAACAACTCATCAGCGCCTTGTCCATCCCAAACTCCCAAAAACTCATCAGCGCCTTGTCCATCCCAAACTCCCAACAACTCATCAGCGCCTTGTCCATCCCAAACCCCCAACAACTCATCAGCGTCTTGTCCATCCCAAACTCCCAACAACTCATCAGCACCTTGTCCATCCCAAACCCCCAACAACTCATCAGCGTCTTGTCCATCCCAAACCCCCAACAACTCATCAGCACCTTGTCCATCCCAAACCCCCAACAACTCATCAGCACTTTGTCTATCCCAAACTCCCAACAACTCATCAGTGCCTTGTCCATCCCAAACTCCAACAACTCATCAGCACCTTGTCCATCCCAAACCCCCAACAACTCATCAGCACTTTGTCTATCCCAAACTCCCAACAACTCATCAGTGCCTTGTCCATCCCAAACCCCCAACAACTCATCAGCACTTTGTCTATCCCAAACTCCCAACAACTCATCAGTGTCTTGTCCATCCCAAACTCCCAACAACTCATCAGCACCTTGTCTATCCCAAACTCCCAACAACTCATCAGCACCTTGTCCATCCCAAACTCCCAACAACTCATCAGCACCTTGTCCATCCCAAACTCCCAACAACTCATCAGCACCTTGTCCATCCCAAACCCCCAACAAGTCATCAGTGTCTTGTCCATCCCAAACTCCCAACAACTCATCAGCACCTTGTCCATCCCAAACTCCCAACAACTCATCAGCACCTTGTCCATCCCAAACTCCCAACAACTCGTCAGCACCTTGTCCATCCCAAACTCCCAACAACTCATCAGGATCTTGTCCATCACAAACCCTGGACCCAGAGGATGGGGACCACTTCCTGCTACAATGTGACCAGGGGGTCCTGGAGGATGAGGACCACTTCCTACTACAATGTGACCAGGGGGTCCTGGAGGATGAGGACCACTTCCTGCTACAATGTGACCAGGGGGTCCTGGAGGATGAGGACCACTTCCTGCTACAATGTGACCAGGGGGTCCTGGAGGATGAGGACCACTTCCTGCTATAACGTGACCAGGGGGTCCTGGAGGATGGGGACCACTTCCTGCTACAATGTGACCAGGGGGTCCTGGAGGATGGGGACCACTTCCTGCTACAATGTGACCAGGGGGTCCTGGAGGATGAGGACCACTTCCTGCTACAATGTGACCAGGGGGTCCTGGAGGATGAGGACCACTCCCTGCTACAATGTGACCAGGGGGTCCTGGAGGATGGGGACCACTTCCTGCTATGGGGCCCCAAGTACTCATCGGAGAGGGATACACACTTCCAGAGACTCTCTGCTCTCATCACAGACTTAAATTATATAGAAGAGAGGAGGAAACTCCAAATTCTACCAGGAGAAGAGGAGCCAATGAGGGAAATAACTACACAACATGTCACAGACTGAGAGGGACATGAGAAAGGAGAGAGACAGAAAAGGCAAGTTTTGGCACTGCAGATATTCTTCCCCCTGAACTGTGATGTGGGGTGATGTAGAGGAGAACCCCTGAACTGTGATGTGGGGTGCTGTAGAGGAGGATCCTCATGAACTGTGATGTGGGGTGTTGTAGAGGAGGATCCCCCTGAACTGTGATGTGGGGTGATGTAGAGGAGGATCCCCCTGAACTGTGATGTGGGGTGCTGTAGAGGAGGATCCCCCTGAACTGTGATGTGGGGTGATGTAGAGGAGTATCCCCCTGAACTGTGATGTGGGGTGCTGTAGAGGAGGATCTCCCTGAACTGTGATGTGGGGTGATGTAGAGGAGGATCCCCCTGAACTGTGATGTGGGGTGATGTAGAGGAGTATCCCCCTGAACTGTGATGTGGGGTGCTGTAGAGGAGGATCTCCCTGAACTGTGATGTGGGGTGCTGTAGAGGAGGATCTCCCTGAACTGTGATGTGGGGTGCTGTAGAGGAGGATCCCCATGAACTGTGATGTGGGGTGCTGTAGAGGAGGATCCCCCTGAACTGTGATGTGGGGTGCTGTAGAGGAGGATCCCCCTGAACTGTGATGTGGGGTGATGTAGAGGAGGATCCCCCTGAACGGTGATGTGGGGTGATGTAGAGGAGGATCTCCCTGAACTGTGATGTGGGGTGCTGTAGAGGAGTATCTCCCTGAACTGTGATGTGGGGTGTTGTAGAGGTGGATCCCCCTGAACTGTGATGTGGGGTGATGTAGAGGAGGATCCCCCTGAACTGTGATGTGGGGTGCTGTAGAGGAGTATCTCCCTGAACTGTGATGTGGGGTGTTGTAGAGGTGGATCCCCCTGAACTGTGATGTGGGGTGCTGTAGAGGAGGATCCCCCTGAACTGTGATGTGGGGTGCTGTAGAGGAGGATCCCCCTGAACTGTGATGTGGGGTGATGTAGAGGAGGATCCCCCTGAACTGTGATGTGGGGTGCTGTAGAGGAGGATCCCCCTGAACTGTGATGTGGGGTGTTGTAGAGGAGGATCTCCCTGAACTGTGATGTGGGGTGCTGTAGAGGAGGATCCCCATGAACTGTGATGTGGGGTGATGTAGAGGAGGATCCCCCTGAACTGTGATGTGGGGTGATGTAGAGGAGGATCCCCCTGAACTGTGATGCGGGGTGCTGTAGAGGAGGATCCCCCTGAACTGTGATGTGGGGTGATGTAGAGGAGGATCCCCCTGAACTGTGATGTGGGGTGCTGTAGAGGAGGATCCCCATGAACTGTGATGTGGGGTGCTGTAGAGGAGGATCCCCCTGAACGGTGATGTGGGGTGCTGTAGAGGAGGATCCCCCTGAACTGTGATGTGGGGTGAAGTAGAGGAGGATCCCCCTGAACGGTGATGTGGGGTGCTCTAGAGGAGGATCCCCCTGAACTGTGATGTGGGGTGCTGTAGAGGAGGATCCCCCTGAACGGTGATGTGGGGTGCTGTAGAGGAGGATCCCCCTGAACTGTGATGTGGGGTGCTGTAGAGGAGGATCCCCCTGAACTGTGATGTGGGGTGAAATAGAGGAGGATCCCCCTGAACTGTGATGTGGGGTGCTGTAGAGGAGGATCCCCCTGAACTGTGATGTGGGGTGCTGTAGAGGAGGATCCCCCTGAACTGTGATGTGGGGTGAAATAGAGGAGGATCCCCCTGAACTGTGATGTGGGGTGCTGTAGAGGAGGATCCCCTGAACTGTGATGTGGGGTGTTGTAGAGGAGGATCCCCCTGAACTGTAATGTGGGGTGATGTAGAGGAGGATCTCCCTGAACTGTGATGTGGGGTGAAATAGAGGAGGATCCCCCTGAACTGTGATGTGGGGTGCTGTAGAGGAGGATCCCCCTGAACTGTGATGTGGGGTGCTGTAGAGGAGGATCCCCCTGAACTGTGATGTGGGGTGCTGTAGATGAGGATCCCCCTGAACTGTGATGTGGGGTGCTGTAGATGAGGATCCCCCTGAACTGTGATGTGGGGTGCTGTAGAGGAGGATCTCCCTGAACTGTGATGTGGGGTGCTGTAGAGGAGGATCCCCCTGAACTGTGATGTGGGGTGATGTAGAGGAGGATCCCCCTGAACTGTGATGTGGGGTGATGTAGAGGAGGATCCCCCTGAACTGTGATGTGGGGTGATGTAGAGGAGGATCCCCCTGAACTGTGATGTGGGGTGCTGTAGATGAGGATCCCCCTGAACTGTGATGTGGGGTGCTGTAGAGGAGGATCCCCATGAACTGTGATGTGGGGTGATGTAGAGGAGGATCCCCATGAACTGTGATGTGGGGTGCTGTAGAGGAGGATCACCCTGAACTGTGATGTGGGGTGTTGTAGAGGAGGATCCCCCTGAACGGTGATGTGGGGTGCTCTAGAGGAGGATCCCCCTGAACTGTGATGTGGGGTGCTGTAGAGGAGGATCCCCCTGAACGGTGATGTGGGGTGCTGTAGAGGAGGATCCCCCTGAACTGTGATGTGGGGTGATGTAGAGGAGGATCCCCATGAACTGTGATGTGGGGTGCTGTAGAGGAGGATCACCCTGAACTGTGATGTGGGGTGATGTAGAGGAGGATCCCCCTGAACTGTGATGTGGGGTGCTGTAGAGGAGGATCCCCCTGAACTGTGATGTGGGGTGCTGTAGAGGAGGATCCCCCTGAACTGTGATGTGGGGTGATGTAGAGGAGGATCCCCCTGAACTGTGATGTGGGGTGCTGTAGAGGAGGATCTCCCTGAACTGTGATGTGGGGTGCTGTAGAGGAGGATCCCCCTGAACTGTGATGTGGGGTGCTGTAGAGGAGGATCCCCATGAACTGTGATGTGGGTGCTGTAGAGGAGTATCCCCCTGAACTGTGATGTGGGGTGCTGTAGAGGAGGATCCCCATGAACTGTGATGTGGGTGCTGTAGAGGAGTATCCCCCTGAACTGTGATGTGGGGTGCTGTAGAGGAGGATCCCCCTGAACTGTGATGTGGGGTGATGTAGAGGAGGATCTCCTTGTACAGTAAAGCAGTACAGGGGGGTGGATGGGATGTCAGTACTTGTATAGATACCCCCCCTTCTTACCCCAGCTGCTACCGGTGCGACCCATGAACTCCCGGGTTCTGGGGTTCCACATAAACTCCTTCCACTCATCCATAATCTGGGAACAGCTTCTCTTTTGTTTGGGCTCCGACATCGTGCCTGTCCGGTGTGCTGCCTCTGATCCCGGCTCTGCTCTGCCCTTCACTATTTATCCTCTACGACCCCCCCAATAATCCGCCGTCCTCCTCCCCCCTCACCTGTAGATGGCGGACTCTGATATCAGAGGTCACCTCCACCCCCAACAACTCTCCTTTATTAGAGGATATTATTTGCTGATATCAGATTATACAATGAGCTGTATTCTTCTCTTCTATCAGATTTTATTATATTCTTTGCTTTGTATCTTATTATACAATGTATCATTCCTTCCTGTGCACAGTGTATTCTCTTCTCCCATTCTGTATATTATTTTATTCTCTTCTCCCATTCTGTATATTATTTTATTCTCTTGTATTCTATTATACAATGTGTTATATTGTATTATTTTATTCTCTCTGTATCATTCCTTCCTGTGCACAGTACTTTTATCTTCCACCATAGCGTGTTATATTTTATATCTTTTTATGTTATTCTTTACTATTCTTGTCTTATACTGTATTATATGTTCTATTTTATTATATTCTTCTCTTCTATTGTATTATACAATGTCTTATTCCTTATTGTGCACAACTTATACTCTTCTCTTCCACTATACTGTGTATATTATATTATTCTCCTCATTCCCTTATTGTGCACAGTGTTCGCTCTTTTACCATATTGTATGTTATTATTCATTTTTTATCTTATTATACAATGTTATTCTTCTCTTCTACTATAATGTATATTCTATTTTATTCTCCTGTACCACATTATACATGATCGTATTCTATACTCTACACCGGTGGTTCTTCACCTCACTCCTCACTCCTCACTCCTCACTCCTCATTCCTCACTCCACACTCCTCACTCCTCACTCCTCACTCCTCATTCCTCACTCCCACACTCCTCACTCCTCACTCCTCACTCCTCATTCCTCACTCCTCACTCCTCATTCCTCACTCCTCACTCCTCACTCCTCACTCCTCACTCCCTCATTCCTCACTCCTCACTCCTCACTTCCTCATTCCTCACTCCACACTCCTCACTCCTCACTCCTCATTCCTCACTCCTCATTCCTAACTCCTCACTCCTCATTCCTCACTCCTCATTCCTCACTCCTCACTCCTCACTCCTCATTCCTCACTCCTCACTCCTCACTCCTCACTCCTCACTCCTCATTCCTCACTCCTCATTCCTAACTCCTCACTCCTCATTCCTCACTCCTCACTCCTCACTCCTCATTCCTCACTCCTCACTCCTCACTCCTCATTCCTCACTCCTCATTCCTCACTACTCACTCCTCACTCCTCATTCCTCACCTCCTCATTCCTCATTCCTCACATCCTCATTCCTAACTCCTCACTCCTCATTCCTCACTCCTTACTCCTTACTCCTCACTCCTCATTCCTCACTCCTCATTCCTCACTCCTCATTCCTAACTCCTCACTCCTCATTCCTCACTCCTCATTCCTCACTCCTCACTCCTCATTCCTCACTCCTCACTCCTCATTCCTCACTCCTCACTCCTCACTCCTCATTCCTCACTCCTCACTCCTCATTCCTCACTCCTCACTCCTCACTCCTCATTCCTCACTCCACACTCCTCACTCCTCACTCCTCATTCCTCACTCCTCATTCCTAACTCCTCATTCCTCATTCCTCACTCCTCATTCCTCACTCCTCACCCTCACTCCTCACTCCTCATTCCTCACTCCTCATTCCTAACTCCTCACTCCTCATTCCTCACTCCTCACTCCTCACTCCTCATTCCTCACTCCTCACTCCTCACTCCTCATTCCTCACTCCTCATTCCTCACTACTCACTCCTCACTCCTCATTCCTCACTCCTCATTCCTCATTCCTCACTCCTCATTCCTAACTCCTCACTCCTCATTCCTCACTCCTTACTCCCTTACTCCTCACTCCTCATTCCTCACTCCTCATTCCTCACTCCTCATTCCTAACTCCTCACTCCTCATTCCTCACTCCTCATTCCTCACTCCTCACTCCTCATTCCTCACTCCTCACTCCTCATTCCTCACTCCTCACTCCTCACTCCTCATTCCTCACTCCTCACTCCTCACTCCTCATTCCTCACTCCTCACTCCTCACTCCTCATTCCTCACTCCACACTCCTCACTCCTCACTCCTCATTCCTCACTCCTCATTCCTAACTCCTCACTCCTCATTCCTCACTCCTCATTCCTCACTCCTCACTCCTCACTCCTCATTCCTCACTCCTCACTCCTCACTCCTCACTCCTCACTCCTCATTCCTCACTCCTCATTCCTCACTCCTCACTCCTCATTCCTCACTCCTCACTCCTCACTCCTCATTCCTCACTCCTCACTCCTCACTCCTCATTCCTCACTCCTCATTCCTCACTACTCACTCCTCACTCCTCATTCCTCACTCCTCATTCCTCATTCCTCACTCCTCATTCCTAACTCCTCACTCCTCATTCCTCACTCCTTACTCCTTACTCCTCACTCCTCATTCCTCACTCCTCATTCCTCACTCCTCATTCCTAACTCCTCACTCCTCATTCCTCACTCCTCATTCCTCACTCCTCACTCCTCATTCCTCACTCCTCACTCCTCATTCCTCACTCCTCACTCCTCACTCCTCATTCCTCACTCCTCACTCCTCATTCCTCACTCCTCACTCCTCACTCCTCATTCCTCACTCCTCACATACCTCCAGCGCTCCATGTTTTCAGGTTTTCCTTTACTTTGCACAGCTGCTTTCAATCAATATCAATGACCGATTGTATCTAAGGGGCGTTCCCACAACATGTCCCATTGGGGGTAGTGGAGGACTGATCTACACAACGTCTACTCTTCTCTTCAACCATACTATCCCGTATATTATATTATATATCTTTTATTATATTATACTATATATAATTCCTTACTGTGCCCAGCATATCCTCCTCTCTTCCCCCGTCCTGTATTATATTATATTATATTATATATCTTTTATTGTATTATTATATATAATTCCTCACTGTGCCCAGGATATCCTCCTCTCTTCTCCCGTCCTGTATTATATTATATTATATATCTTTTATTGTATTATACTATATATAATTCCTCACTGTGCCCAGGATATCCTCCTCTCTTCTCCCGTCCTGTATTATATTATATTATATATCTTTTATTGTATTATACTATATATAATTCCTCACTGTGCCCAGGATATCCTCCTCTCTTCCCCCGTCCTGTATTATATTATATTATATATCTTTTATTGTATTATACTATATATAATTCCTCACTGTGCCCAGGATATCCTCCTCTCTTCTCCCGTCCTGTATTATATTATATTATATATCTTTTATTGTATTATACTATATATAATTCCTTACTGTGCCCAGGATATCCTCCTCTCTTCTCCCGTCCTGTATTATATTATATTATATTATATCTTTTATTGTATTATACTATATATAATTCCTCACTGTGCCCAGGATATCCTCCTCTCTTCTCCCGTCCTGTATTATATTATATTATATATCTTTTATTGTATTATACTATATATAATTCCTCACTGTGCCCAGGATATCCTCCTCTCTTCTCCCGTCCTGTATTATATTATATTATATTATATATCTTTTATTGTATTATACTATATATAATTCCTCACTGTGCCCAGGATATCCTCCTCTCTTCTCCCGTCCTGTATTATATTATATTATATATCTTTTATTGTATTATTATATATAATTCCTTCCTGTGCCCAGGATATCCTCCTCTCTTCCCCCGTCCTGTATTATATTATATTATATTATATATCTTTTATTGTATTATATTGCACTGATGGGCACTGATGAGGCGGCACTGATGCAGCAGCACTGATAGGCTGCACTGATGGGCACTGATGAGGCGGCACTAATAGGCTGCACTGATAGGCTGCACTGATGGGCACTGATGAGGCGGCACTGATGAGGTAGCACTGATGAGGCAGCACTGATAGGCTGCACTAATGGGCACTGATGAGACAGCACTGATAGGCTGCACTGATGGGCACTGATGAGGCGGCACTAATAGGCTGCACTGATAGGCTGCACTGATGGGCACTGATGAGGCGGCACTGATGAGGTAGCACTGATAGGCACTGATGAGTCAGCACTGATGAGGCAGCACTGATAGGCTGCACTGATGGGCACTGATGAGGCGGCACTGATAGGCACTAATGAGGCGGCACTGATACGCTGCACTGATGGGCACTGATGAGGCGGCACAGATGAGGTAGCACTGATGTGCACTGATGATATTATATATAATTATATATAATTCCTTCCTGTGCCCAGGATATCCTCCTCTCTTCCCCCGTCCTGTATTATATTATATTATATATCTTTTATTGTATTATACTATATATAATTCCTTCCTGTGCCCAGGATATCCTCCTCTCTTCCCCCGTCCTGTATTATATTATATTATATCTTTTATTGTATTATACTATATATAATTCCTCACTGTGCCCAGGATATCCTCCTCTCTTCTCCCGTCCTGTATTATATTATATTATATATCTTTTATTGTTTTATACTATATATAATTCCTTCCTGTGCCCAGGATATCCTCCTCTCTTCTCCCGTCCTGTATTATATTATATTATATATCTTTTATTGTATTATACTATATATAATTCCTCACTGTGCCCAGGATATCCTCCTCTCTTCCCCCGTCCTGTATTATATTATATCTGAATCGTATTGTATGGTATCATTGCCTATGATTATGCCCCAGTTGAAGAGGCCTTTTTGGTCGAAACGCGTTGGTCTAGGCTTATCACTCCTCATTTTGCCCTATGATCGGATAGTGCAGTACGTTTTCCCTTACACTATATTACTATATCATCGTTATATTATTCGGGGGGCACAGTACTGTCTTTTTTAACCATTGTACCCAGGCATCCTGGGGCACCTTCAGGGGTTTCTTGGCAAAATGCCTATAAATTGCCCCCAATCGGTTCCCAGACCAGTGTGTGTATGAAGGATGCTTAATAGTTATACAAAGACATTTGTCCATCATTACAACTTTCCAGAGTCCTAACAACCAATGATGTCATCGATTAATAAGGAGGACGTCAGGCGCCTGCACAGCATCCTTGTTTGCCCCCTGCCCTGCCCCCCTCCATCAGGGGTCCCATTAGCTGAATGAGGGGCAGAAACAATGAAAGGATAAATCACCTTGTAAAGTTGGGTGTCTATTGGCTGCGTTATGTTAACCCCTTCAACACCGGACACTCCCCTCCCCCTTCCTGCCCAGGACAATGTTCAGCTTTCAGCGCTCTCACACTTTGAGTGACAATTACTCGGTCATACTACACTGTACACAAACTACATTTCTGGTATTTTTTCAAGACAGATAAAGATTTCTTTTGGTGATATTTTTTGTGTTAAACAAATAAAAAAAGACAGAAAAATATGAAAAAAACAGTTTTCTTTGTTTCTATTAGAAAATTTTGTAAATAAGTAATTTTTCTCCTTCACTGATGGGCACTGATGAGGCGGCACTGATGAGGTAGCACTGATAGGCTGCACTGATGGGCACTGATGAGGCAGCACAGATGAGGTAGCACTGATAGGCTGCACTGATGGGCACTGATGAGGCGGCACTGATGAGGTAGCACTGATAGGCTGCACTGATGGGCACTGATGAGGCAGCACAGATGAGGTAGCACTGATAGGCTGCACTGATGGGCACTGATGAGGCAGCACAGATGAGGTAGCACTGATAGGCTGCACTGATGGGCACTGATGAGGCGGCACTGATGAGGTAGCACTGATAGGCTGCACTGATGGGCACTGATGAGGCAGCACAGATGAGGTAGCACTGATAGGCTGCACTGATGGGCACTGATGAGGCGGCACTGATAGGCTGCACTGATGGGCACTGATGAGGCGGCACTGATAGGCTGCACTGATGGGCACTGATGAGGCAGCACTGATGAGGTGGCACTGATAGGCTGCACTGATGGGCACTGATGAGGCGGCACTGATAGGCTGCACTGATGGGCACTGATGAGGTGGCACTGATAGGCTGCACTGATGGGCACTGATGAGGTGGCACTGATAGGCTGCACTGATGGGCACTGATGAGGCGGCACTGATAGGCTGCACTGATGGGCACTGATGAGGCAGCACTGATGAGGTGGCACTGATAGGCTGCACTGATGTGCACTGATGAGGCAGCACTGATGGGCACTGATGAGGTAGCACTGATAGGCTGCACTGATGGGCACTGATGAGGCGGCACTGATAGGCTGCACTGATGGGCACTGATGAGGCAGCACTGATGAGGTGGCACTGATAGGCTGCACTGATGTGCACTGATGAGGCTGCACTGATGGGCACTGATGAGGTAGCACTGATAGGCTGCACTGATGGGCACTGATGAGGCAGCACTGATAGGCTGCACTGATGGGCACTGATGAGGTGGCACTGATAGGCTGCACTGATGGGCACTGATGAGGCGGCACTGATGAGGTGGCACTGATAGGCTGCACTGATGTGCACTGATGAGGCAGCACTGATGAGGCGGCACTGATAGGCTGCACTGATGGGCACTGATGAGGCGGCACTGATAGGCTGCACTGATGGGCACTGATGAGGCAGCACAGATGAGGTAGCACTGATAGGCTGCACTGATGGGCACTGATGAGGCGGCACTGATAGGCTGCACTGATGGGCACTGATGAGGCAGCACTGATGAGGTGGCACTGATAGGCTGCACTGATGGGCACTGATGAGGCGGCACTGATAGGCTGCACTGATGGGCACTGATGAGGCGGCACTGATAGGCTGCACTGATGGGCACTGATGAGGCAGCACTGATGAGGTGGCACTGATAGGCTGCACTGATGGGCACTGATGAGGCGGCACTGATAGGCTGCACTGATGGGCACTGATGAGGCGGCACTGATAGGCTGCACTGATGGGCACTGATGAGGCAGCACTGATGAGGTGGCACTGATAGGCTGCACTGATGTGCACTGATGAGGCAGCACTGATGAGGCGGCACTGATGAGGCGGCACTGATAGGCTGCACTGATGGGCACCGATGAGGCGGCACAGATGAGGTAGCACTGATGTGCACTGATGAGGCGACACTGATGAGGCGACACTGATGAGGCGGCACTGATGAGGCGGCACTGATAGGCTGCACTGATGGGCACTGATGAGGCGGCACTGATGAGGTAGCACTGATGGGCACTGATATGCTGCACTGATAGGCTCCAATGATGAGGTAGCACTGATGGGCACTGATGAGGCGGCACTAATAGGCTGCACTGATAGGCTGCACTGATAGGCTGCACTGATGGGCACTGATGAGGCTGCACTGATAGGCTGCACTGATGTGCACTGATAGGCACTGATAGGCTGCACTGATAGGCGGCACTGATGGGCACTGATAGGCTGCACTGATGGGCACTGATGAGGCGGCACTGATGCAGCAGCACTGATAGGCTGCACTGATGGGCACTGATGAGGCGGCACTAATAGGCTGCACTGATAGGCTGCACTGATGGGCACTGATGAGGCGGCACTGATAGGCTGCACTGATGGGCACTGATGAGGCTGCACTGATAGGCTGCACTGATGGGCACTGATGAGGCGGCACTGATAGGCTGCACTGATGTGCACTGATAGGCACTGATAGGCTGCACTGATAGGCGGCACTGATGGGCAGTGATAGGCTGCACTGATGGGCACTGATAGGCTGCACTGATGGGCACTGATGAGGCGGCACTGATGCAGCAGCACTGATAGGCTGCACTGATGGGCACTGATGAGGCGGCACTAATAGGCTGCACTGATGGGCACTGATGAGGAGGCACTAATAGGCTGCACTGATAGGCTGCACTGATGGGCACTGATGAGGCGGCACTGATGAGGTAGCACTGATGAGGCAGCACTGATAGGCTGCACTAATGGGCACTGATGAGGCGGCACTGATGAGACAGCACTGATAGGCTGCACTGATGGGCACTGATGAGGCGGCACTAATAGGCTGCACTGATAGGCTGCACTGATGGGCACTGATGAGGCGGCACTGATGAGGCAGCACTGATAGGCTGCACTGATGGGCACTGATGAGGCGGCACTAATAGGCTGCATTGATAGGCTGCACTGATGGGCACTGATGAGGCGGCACTGATGAGGTAGCACTGATAGGCACTGATGAGGCAGCACTGATGAGGCAGCACTGATAGGCTGCACTGATGGGCACTGATGAGGCGGCACTGATAGGCTGCACTGATGGGCACTGATGAGGCGGCACTGATAGGCACTAATGAGGCGGCACTGATAGGCTGCACTGATGGGCACTGATGAGGCGGCACTGATAGGCACTAATGAGGCGGCACTGATAGGCAGCACTGATGGGCACTGATGAGGCGGCACAGATGAGGTAGCACTGATAGGCTGCACTGATGTGCACTGATGAGGCAGCACTGATGAGGCGGCACTGATAGGCTGCACTGATGGGCACTGATGAGGCGGCACAGATGAGGTAGCACTGATGTGCACTGATGAGGCGACACTGATAGGCTGCACTGATGGGCACTGATGAGGCGGCACTGATAGGCACTAATGAGGCAGCACTGATGAGGCGGCACTGATAGGCTGCACTGATGGGCACTGATGAGGCGGCACTGATAGGCTGCACTGATGGGCACTGATGAGGCGGCACTGATAGGCTGCACTGATGGGCACTGATGAGGTGGCACTGATAGGCTGCACTGATGTGCACTGATGAGGCGGCACTGATGAGGCGGCACTGATAGGCTGCACTGATGGGCACTGATGAGGCGGCACAGATGAGGTAGCACTGATGTGCACTGATGAGGCGACACTGATAGGCTGCACTGATGGGCACTGATGAGGCGGCACTGAAGAGGTAGCACTGATGGGCACTGATGAGGCGGCACTAATAGGCTGCACTGATAGGCTGCACTGATAGGCTGCACTGATGGGCACTGATGAGGCTGCACTGATAGGCTGCACTGATGTGCACTGATAGGCACTGATAGGCTGCACTGATAGGCGGCACTGATGGGCACTGATAGGCTGCACTGATGGGCACTGATGAGGCGGCACTGATGCAGCAGCACTGATAGGCTGCACTGATGGGCACTGATGAGGCGGCACTAATAGGCTGCACTGATAGGCTGCACTGATGGGCACTGATGAGGCGGCACTGATGAGGTAGCACTGATGAGGCAGCACTGATAGGCTGCACTAATGGGCACTGATGAGGCGGCACTGATGAGACAGCACTGATAGGCTGCACTGATGGGCACTGATAGGCTGCACTGATGGGCACTGATGAGGCGGCACTAATAGGCTGCACTGATGGGCACTGATAGGCTGCACTGATGGGCACTGATGAGGCGGCACTAATAGGCTGCACTGATGGGCACTGATAGGCTGCACTGATGGGCACTGATGAGGCGGCACTGATGAGGCAGCACTGATAGGCTGCACTGATGGGCACAGATGAGGTAGCATTGATAGGCTGCACTGATGGGCACTGATGAGGCGGCACTGATGAGGTAGCACTGATAGGCACTGATGAGGCAGCACTGATGAGGCAGCACTGATAGGCTGCACTGATGGGCACTGATGAGGCGGCACTGATAGGCTGCACTGATGGGCACTGATGAGGCAGCACTGATAGGCACTAATGAGGCGGCACTGATAGGCTGCACTGATGGGCACTGATGAGGCGGCACTGATAGGCACTAATGAGGCGGCACTGATAGGCTGCACTGATGGGCACTGATGAGGCGGCACTGATAGGCACTAATGAGGCGGCACTGATAGGCTGCACTGATGGGCACTGATGAGGCGGCACAGATGAGGTAGCACTGATAGGCTGCACTGATGTGCACTGATGAGGCAGCACTGATGAGGCGGCACTGATAGGCTGCACTGATGGGCACTGATGAGGCGGCACAGATGAGGTAGCACTGATGTGCACTGATGAGGCGACACTGATAGGCTGCACTGATGGGCACTGATGAGGCGGCACTGATAGGCACTAATGAGGCAGCACTGATGAGGCGGCACTGATAGGCTGCACTGATGGGCACTGATGAGGCGGCACTGATAGGCTGCACTGATGGGCACTGATGAGGCAGCACAGATGAGGTAGCACTAATAGGCTGCACTGATGAGGCAGCACTGATGAGGCGGCACTGATAGGCTGCACTGATGGGCACTGATGAGGCAGCACAGATGAGGTAGCACTGATGTGCACTGATGAGGCGACACTGATAGGCTGCACTGATGGGCACTGATGAGGCGGCACTGATAGGCACTAATGAGGCAGCACTGATGAGGCGGCACTGATAGGCTGCACTGATGGGCACTGATGAGGCGGCACTGATAGGCTGCACTGATGGGCACTGATGAGGCGGCACAGATGAGGTAGCACTGATGTGCACTGATGAGGCAACACTGATAGGCTGCACTGATGGGCACTGATGTGGCGGCACTGATAGGCACTAATGAGGCAGCACTGATGAGGCGGCACTGATAGGCTGCACTGATGGGCACTGATGAGGCGGCACTGATAGGCTGCACTGATGGGCACTGATGAGGCAGCACAGATGAGGTAGCACTAATAGGCTGCACTGATGAGGCAGCACTGATGAGGCGGCACTGATAGGCTGCACTGATGGGCACTGATGAGGCAGCACAGATGAGGTAGCACTGATGTGCACTGATGAGGCGACACTGATAGGCTGCACTGATGGGCACTGATGAGGCGGCACTGATGAGGTAGCACTGATGGGCACTGATAGACTGCACTGATAGGCTGCAATGATGAGGTAGCACTGATGGGCACTGATGGGCTGCACTGATGTGCACTGATGAGGCAGCACTGATGAGGTGGCACTGATAGGCTGCACTGATGGGCACTGATGAGGCGGCACTGATGAGGTAGCACTGATGAACACTGATAGGCACTGATAGCCTGCACTGATGAGGCAGCTCCGATGAGGCGGCACTGATGGGCACTGATGAGGCAGCACTGATGGGCACTGATGAGGTGGCACTGATGGGAACTGATGAGGTAGCACTGATGGGCATTGATGAGGCAGCACTGTTGAGCACTGATGTGCATTGATGAGGCAGCACTGTTAAGCACTGATGAGGTGGTACTGATAGGCGGCACTGATGAGGCAGCACTGATGAAGTGGCACTGATGAGGCGGCACTGATTGGCACTGATGAGGTGGCACTGATAGGCACTGATGAGGTGGCACTGATGAGGAGGCACTAATATGCAGCATTGATGGGCACTAATAGGCGACCCCAGGACCCCGACCCCGACCCCAGGATCCCCGACATGATCCGGCAATGTGATTGTACATGAAGGTAGACAACTGTCACTTCACTGAGGGAACAAACCATGAAAAGATCCTTTCACACTGCTGAGCACCCCGCTGTCTGCGATCATTGTCCAGAAATCAGAGGGAAATGTTTGATCTCTAATATTAGTCATGGGATGATGAGAGTTATCCCTTCTCATAGTGTAGGATTTGTATGGATTTGCCTGTTGTAGTTCCCCTTCTGGCCACAGGGTGGCGCCCATAGCTAATATCATTTGATAGGTCCTGGACAGCTTAGATTGATAGGCAGTGTAGGTCCCTTAAGAGCCACTAGAGGTCCTCAGTAATAATGGTAAAGCCAGCCCTGCCCCTGCCAGCAGTGGGCACCCTGGGGATTGATATAAATAATTTTGGTGGGGAGCCACCGCTAGAATTATTGAGGACACAACCTATAACAGGATGTGGGCTGCAAGGAGCCATCTGAAAGCAAGGAGAAGTGCAGGACTCTATTATCCTCATCCCTGGCTAGAGATGCAGAACTTTGGGCAACCCCTGTAAGGTACGGGCTACTCCTTAACTCGATATCTCTCTCTCTGCATTTGTAACTAAGGGACTGTGCCCTCACCCAGGATCAGGGCGACTATGAACATCTATGGATGGCCTTCAATGACTGCTCAATAAAGCATTGGAAGGGCCTCCTGCTTCTGGACCTTTTGCCTCCTTCTCCAAACCTCTACTTGAAATGTCTTGTGGTAATGGGGTCTGTAGTGGGTGAGTAGAAGCACCGCTGGAGAACTTTGACCAGGCTGGGGATCTCGGAGGGTTGAGGCGAGAGTGATAGGAGCTTTCATAGTTCCCAGATAGCCCTAGGAACCCCAGGGGACCTACACCCTCCCCTGGCACTGATGGGGAAAGAATACAGGTGCTGATCATGCGGCCTGGCACCGGGCAGACCACCATAACCCAGTGATAGTATGAGTGATGAGTGGCATGTAGGTGCAAAGTGGCACATCCTGACCTTATACAACCACTTAGGGACCCACTAAACCATTCTATGGACCCCACCTATTGTAGTCATGTTGTGTTTGGACTCGCTGCCATCTGGTGTTGGAAGGCCTTACTCCAGCCCCACCATCAGAAATGGTTTGCAATGCTGACAGAGATGAGCCACCACAGCTTCACTGTGTCTACTGATGCCTTTACTTGCATTCACATTTGGCTGTTGGCAGCCTGCTAAGTGCTGTACCTGAGAGGGAGCAAGGCACCGGGACATACATCTGAGGTCATTAGAGAGAGCCACATATGCTGGTGGAGCACACTGCCTGAGAGAAGGATGCTGAGGATACAGATTGGCTGTGTTTCACCCAGTATACAGATGGAGACCACCTGCTGACACAAGGAGTTGTTGAGAGGCCGCTGACCAGATCCATATTCCACTTTGATAAAACAGGGACAGTGTTGTCTGTGAATATACAGAACCAGTGACTTTTTCAGTGCTTGAAAGGACACAAGTCAGTGTCATCATCATTCCTTAAAGGGATATTATCCTGAGTGCTCTGACATAACAGTTGGGCCCCAACGAGATGGCCAGCAGAAGAGAGTATATTACAGACTGCTGACAGGGATGTAATTCTCTTTAGTTAGGATTTCTCCAGCATTGGGTTTAGAAGCTGATCTCTACACCCATTACTTGTTTTTACAGTATATTTCCTGCTACTGTTCACCTATTTGCAATGTATTTCTTGCCATGATTTATCATTGCTGATGTTTCTTCTCTTTTTTGCCATATACTGTACAGATGCAATAAATATTCCTCACCCAGTCCCGTGTGTGAGTGCGTTCTGCTATTTGCACAGTTGTGGGCACAGGAACAGGGAACCCAATACACCCAGCGGCTCCTTTGGGGGTAAATGCTATACGTGAGGGTCGTCTGGGATTTCCTGTTCTGTGAGTGAAGAACAACAGCTACCACATGCCCAGGAGCCACCATGGACCCCGCCCTGGCTGTCTAGTGGTGCAAATAGGAAAACTGCCAACTAAGTTTGAACCTGGTTCTTGATGTCCCTCTAGTTGGTTGGAAAGAAGAACAGGTCCATCAGGCAGTGATGGCCTTAGTTCCAGAACAGCGGGTGTCTGTGTTGGAATGGTAAGTGGACCAGGCAAACTCCTGCACCTGCAGAGGAATCCCAGTCTGCTTCCAAGAGGCTAAACTACAGTTGACTAACATGGTGGAGGCTCTGGTTTTCTTTTACCAAAATTTTGGTTACCGAAAATTCAGGACCTTTTTGGGGGACCAGCCAGTGCCTGCCAGTGGGGAAGGCTTTGAAGAGTGTCTGGAACAGGCCATGCAAGCTCTGGATGAATGGAACATTCTTGAGGCTCAGAAAAGAAACTGAGGATGACTGAGAGTTTAAGTGGACTCGCCTTGGAGGCTATCAGGAATCTGAATCTCAGCCGGCAAGAATGCGCCACTTATGACTACTTAAGTGTCCTTAAAGACGTGATCAGGAGAACAGAGAAGGCCTCAATTATCAGTTGGAGAATACTTATCAGAGGGAGTCAGAGAAGTTGTCTGAATACATTTGGCACCTTGACAAGAGATTGCATCTGCTGTTGCTGAAAAAAGGATGTTTGCTGGTCTTAAGGGGAGCCCAGCCCTCAGATCTCATCGTGATTCAACTGAAAACCTGGAGGGGATGGTGGAATCTTGAGGTACCCTGAATTAATAAGAACCGTGCGAGAATAGGAAGCCATGTTGGGGAACAGGGAGAAGAGTCTGGGGTCAGAACCTGCGGTGGGGCTCGGGGTGGTTAGTGCTATGGAGGGAAACTCAGAAATGGCTGCACTGAAAGTGAATGAGTCCCGATTGAAAGAAATGGTGACCTTGCTAGCAGAGGATCTGTGACCAACTTGGGAAGGTGACACAAGCTACTCCTCTTGAGTGGTCGGCAGATTCAGTGACTTGCTACAATTGAGGGGGTGCAGGCCACTACAAACGTAAATGACCATGTCCATCGAAGGGGGAAGAGCACCGACAGAGGCTACAGAGAGGTGCCTGACCACTTCAGCCAACTACTGATCGTGATGTGATGCAACAAAGAGGGACAGGCCTGTGCCTTTAAGAGGTGCCTCATCTGACACCCCAAAGAGACAACTGGAGATGCCTGTTTCTATATCGAGTTACGCTGTTCGATAGAGAGATATCGTTCGTTCTCCAAAACATCATCGGAACCATCACTTTGGGCATTGTGGAGGAAGAAAACAAGTCCAGTCAACCAGACCTGCTACACCAATCAATACTACCAGAGTCTCTGATGATTTGATAGGCCCTTGCTCTGCAGTGCCAGTGCTAGTGGAAGGGATTTACACTAGAACTCTCCTGGACTCAGGTGCTCAAGTGACTTTGCTGATTCGAGACTTCTACAACAAGCACTTGAAGTATATGTCTTTAAAAGTTGGAGGACTTAGAGATGCAAGACACAGGGCAGAGAATCCATTAGTTGTTGGACAGCTGGGGAACTTTGACACATTGGCCATCATGTGCTCCCAGTTACTAGGGTCTACTCAACGAGAAGTTCTCTGATCATTTGGGATGAACACAGGTCTGGCGAGGCAACTGTCACCTCCAGATCTGATTCTTTGGCAGAAAGTGCACCCCCTCTCAGTGGTCAAGTGTCTGACACGAGAGAAAGAAAGACAGGAAGTCTTTCATTCCAGCAGTTGAGGAGGAAGTAGAGGCCTCTCACCAGCCCTTCAGCCTGAAGAAGAGCCCCCTGAATAAGGTCCATCGGAGCCAAGAGATTGATACACCCTCCAAAAGGACTGACCAATGACTCCCTAGGCCAAGGTTCAGATGAGACTGTGTCCACAGCCCCAAGAGATGCCAGTACTTTCCATTACAGCTCTGGTGGAAAACGACTGTAGTCCACTTCCTGACTCATCATGGTGGGAGCTCCCAATGCCACAAAATGAACTTGACCTTCAGGGTCAGATGTGCATAATGTAATTGTGTTGATGTGATGTTAATTGTTCTTGGGTTATGTTGTCCTATACCAGGGGTCTCCAAACTTTCTAAACGAAGGGCCAGTTTACTGTTCTTTACACTTTAGGGGGACCAGAGTGTGGCCAGTGTCACTAGTGGGGGTAACCAAAGCAAGCAAAGGGCTATAACCAGCCCCCGGGATGCAGTTTGTAGACCCTTGTCCTATACCATGCTAATACTATTCTTCTTCTACAGAGTCCTGCTGTTTCTTTGGGGACCAAAGACTGGGGGGGGGGTTGTGTAGCCCTGGAATGATGCTGCACTGGCTGTGTGTCACTCAGTATACAGATGGAGACAACCTGCTAACACAAGAATTTGGTGAGAGGCCGCTGGCCAATTCCGCATTACGTTTTGACGAAGGAGGGACAGTGTTGTCTCCGAGTATCACAGAACCAGTGATTTTATCAGTGCTTAGGGGGACCATGGTCAGTGTCCTCATCAGTGCTTAGAGGGACCATGGTCAGTGTCCTCATCAGTGCTTAAAGGGACCAGAGTCAGTGTCCTCATTAGTGCTTAAAGGGACCAGAGTCAGTGTCCTCATCAGTGCTTAAAGGGACCAGAGTCAGTGTCCTCATCAGTGCTTAAAGGGACCAGAGTCAGTGTCCTCATCAGTGCTTAAAGGGAACAGAGTCAGTGTCCTCATCAGTGTCTAAAGGGACCAGAGTCGGTGTCCTCATCAGTGCTTAAAGGGACCAGAGTCAGTGTCCTCATCAGTGCCTAAAGGGACCAGAGTCAGTGTCCTCATCAGTGCTTAAAGGGACCAGAGTCAGTGTCCCCATCAGTGCCTAAAGGGACCAGAATCAGTGTCCTCATCAGTGCTTAAAGGGACCAGAGTCAGTGTCCTCATCAGTGCTTAAAGGGACCAGAGTCAGTGTCCTCATCAGTGCTTAAAGGGACCAGAGTCAGTGTCCTCATCAGTGCTTAAAGGGACCAGAGTCAGTGTCCTCATCAGTGCTTAAAGGGACCAGAGTCAGTGTCCTCATCAGTGCTTAAAGGGACCAGAGTCAGTGTCCCCATCAGTGCTTAAAGGGACCAGAGTCAGTGTCCTCATCAGTGCTTAAAGGGACCAGAGTCAGTGTCCTCATCAGCACTTAAAGGGACCAGAATCAGTGTCCTCATCAGTGCTTAAAGGGACTAGAGTCAGTGTCCTCATCAGCACTTAAAGGGACCAGAATCAGTGTCCTCATCAGTGCTTAAAGGGACCAGAGTCAGTGTCCTCATCAGTGCCTAAAGGGACCAGAGTCAGTGTCCTCATCAGTGCTTAAAGGGACCAGAGTCAGTGTCCTCATCAGTGCCTAAAGGGACCAGAATCAGTGTCCTCATCAGTGCTTAAAGGGACCAGAGTCAGTGTCCTCATCAGTGCTTAAAGGGACCAGAGTCAGTGTCCTCATCAGTGCTTAAAGGGACCAGAGTCAGTGTCCTCATCAGTGCTTAAAGGGACCAGAGTCTGTGTCCTCATCAGTGCTTAAAGGGACCAGAATCAGTGTCCTCATCAGTGCTTAAAGGGACTAGAGTCAGTGTCCTCATCAGCACTTAAAGGGACCAGAATCAGTGTCCTCATCAGTGCTTAAAGGGACCAGAGTCAGTGTCCTCATCAGTGCCTAAAGGGACCAGAGTCAGTGTCCTCATCAGTGCTTAAAGGGACCAGAGTCAGTGTCCTCATCAGTGCTTAAAGAGAGCAGAATCAGTGTCCTCATCAGTGCTTAAAGGGACCAGAGTCTGTGTCCTCATCAGTGCCTAAAGGGACCAGAATCAGTGTCCTCATCAGTGCTTAAAGGGACCAGAGTCAGTGTCCTCATCAGTGCTTAAAGGGACCAGAGTCAGTGTCCTCATCAGTGCTTAAAGGGACCAGAGTCAGTGTCCTCATCAGTGCTTAAAGGGACCAGAGTCTGTGTCCTCATCAGTGCCTAAAGGGACCAGAATCAGTGTCCTCATCAGTGCTTAAAGGGACCAGAGTCAGTGTCCTCATCAGTGCTTAAAGGGACCAGAGTCAGTGTCCTCATCAGCACTTAAAGGGACCAGAGTCGGTGTCCTCATCAGTGCTTAAAGGGACCAGAGTCGGTGTCCTCATCAGCACTTAAAGGGACCAGAGTCGGTGTCCTCATCAGTGCTTAAAGGGACTAGAGTCAGTGTCCTCATCAGCACTTAAAGGGACCAGAGTCTGTGTCCTCATCAGTGCTTAAAGGGACCAGAGTCAGTGTCCTCATCAGTGCCTAAAGGGACCAGAGTCAGTGTCCTCATCAGTGCTTAAAGGGACCAGAATCAGTGTCCTCATCAGTGCTTAAAGGGACCAGAGTCAGTGTCCTCATCAGTGCCTAAAGGGACCAGAGTCAGTGTCCTCATCAGTGCTTAAAGGGACCAGAGTCAGTGTCCTCATCAGTGCCTAAAGGGACCAGAGTCAGTGTCCTCATCAGTGCCTAAAGGGACCAGAATCTGTGTCCTCATCAGTGCTTAAAGGGACCAGAGTCAGTGTCCTCATCAGTGCTTAAAGGGACTAGATTCAGTGTCCTCATCAGTGCTTAAAGGGACCAGAATCTGTGTCCTCATCAGTGCTTAAAGGGACCAGAGTCAGTGTCCTCATCAGTGCTTAAAGGGACCAGAATCTGTGTCCTCATCAGTGCTTAAAGGGACCAGAGTCAGTGTCCTCATCAGTGCTTAAAGGGACCAGAGTCAGTGTCCTCATCAGTGCCTAAAGGGACCAGAGTCAGTGTCCTCATCAGTGCTTAAAGGGACCAGAGTCAGTGTCCTCATCAGTGCTTAAAGGGGCCAGAGTCAGTGTCCTCATCAGTGCCTAAAGGGACCAGAGTCAGTGTCCTCATCAGTGCTTAAAGGGACCAGAGTCAGTGTCCTCATCAGTGCTTAAAGAGAGCAGAATCAGTGTCCTCATCAGTGCTAAAGGGAGCAGAATCAGTGTCCTCATCAGTGCCTAAAGGGACCAGAGTCAGTGTCCTCATCAGTGCTTAAAGGGACCAGAGTCAGTGTCCTCATCAGTGCCTAAAGGGACCAGAATCTGTGTCCTCATCAGTGCTTAAAGGGACCAGAGTCAGTGTCCTCATCAGTGCTTAAAGGGACCAGAGTCAGTGTCCTCATCAGTGCTTAAACAGATAGTATCCTTAGTGCTCTGACATAACAGTCGGGCCAAAATGAGCTGGCCAGCAGAAGAGAGTATATTACAGACTGTTGAACTGTAATGCCCCGTACACATGATCGGACATTGATCGGACATAGATCGGACATTGATCGGACATTGATCGGACCTTGATCGGACATTGATCGGACATAGATCGAACATTGATCGGACATTGCTCGGACATTGATCGGACATTGATCGGACATAGATCGGACGTTGATCGGACATTGATCGGACATAGATCGGACATTGATCGGACATAGATCGAACATTGATCGGACATTGCTCGGACATTGATCGGACATTGATCGGACATTGATCGGACATTGATCGGACATTGATCGGACATAGATCGGACGTTGATCGGACATTGATCGGACATAGATCGGACATAGATCGGACATTGATCGGACATTGATCGGACATTGATCGGACATAGATCGGACATTGATCGGACATAGATCGGACATTGATCGGACATTGCTCGGACATTGATCGGACATTGATCGGACATTGATCGGACATTGATCGGACATTGATCGGACATTGATCGGACATTGATCGGACATAGATCGGACATTGATCGGACATAGATCGGACATTGATCGGACATTGATCGGACATTGATCGGACATTCCGACAACGAAATCCTAGGATTTTTTCCGACGGATGTTGGCTCAAACTTGTCTTGCATACACACGGTCATACAAAGTTGTCGGAAAATCCGATCGTTCTGAACGCGGTGATGTAAAACACGTACGTCGGGACTATAAACGGGGCAGTGGCCAATAGCTTTCATCTCTTTATTTATTCTGAGCATGCGTGGCACTTTGTCCGTCGGATTTGTGTACACACGATCGGAATTTCCGACAACGGATTTTGTTGTCGGAAAATTTTATATCCTGCTCTCAAACTTTGTGTGTCGGAGAATCCGATGGAAAATGTCCGATGGAGCCCACACACGGTCGGAATTTCTGACAACAAGGCCCTATCACACATTTTCCATTGGACCGCGTGTGCGGGGCATTAGAGCGGTGTAATCCTCCTCAGTTGGAATTGCCCCAGGATGGGGTTTAGGAGAAGCTGATCTCTCCACCCATTGCTTGTTTTTATCGAATATTTCCTTTTCCTGGTCACCTGGTTGAATCGTTTGCTGTGTGATCGTTGTTGTTTGCTCTCCTCTCCTCTCCCGAGGTTCTTCAGGCTCCTTCAGAGGGAAGCTCTACATTTCAGTCATTTTATTCCTATTTTTCTGTATCTGTTCATTTATTTCTATGCACTGCCTACCCAGGGATATTAAGGGCCGCCTCTGATGACATCACACACCTTCATTCTATGACATCAGCAATATAATAACAGTACAAAAGATACTTATTACTGACAATCAGTGTCTCCAGTACAGTCTGCCCGAGGAACGACGGGCCGGGTACCTGACACCGAGAGTCCGGGTCCTGGAAGTGTTTGTGAATCTTCCTGAGGGCCAAGAAGGGGACTATGAGGACATCACCAAATGGTACCACCTCACACCATACAGGACACGGCTGGATCTAGACTGTTCTATTGTGGGGGGTGGGGGGGGCAGAAAAGAAGTCAAGGGGCTTACTGTCAACACACATTAGTGTCCCCCCTTCACATCTGAGCCCCATTATCACAACAGAGCCATCTGCACCCCTTCAAAAAGAGACCTACCTTCAAATCTTCACAAGGGATGCTTATATAAACGTTGTACGTCGGGAGATAGAGAGATACTAAGTGACATTGTTTATAAACATTGTACATAGATGTGATACAGAGAGATATAAAGTAACATTATTTATAAACATTGAGCAGACGGGAGATAGAGAGATACAAAGTAACATTGTTTATAAACATTGATCAGACGGGAGATGGAGAGATACAAAGTAACAGTGTTTATAAACATTGATCAGATGGGCGATAGAGAGATACAAAGGAACATTGTTTATAAACATTGAACAAAGATGTGATACAGTGAGATATAAAGTAACATTATTTATAAACATTGATCAGACAGGAGATAGGGAGATACAAAGTAACATTGTTTATAAACATTGATCAAACAGAAAATATATATGAATCGAACAGAGTAGCTACAAAAGTAACAATGTGATTTTGTATCTCTCTATCTCACTTATGAACAATGTTTAAAAATAATACTACTTTGTTCCTCTCTAGCTCATCCAATGAGCAATGTTTATAAATAATACTACTTTGTTCCTCTCTAGCTCATCCAATGAGCAATGTTTATAAACAATGTTGCTTTGTATCTTTCTATTTCACCTATGTACAATGTTTATAGACAATGTTACTGTGTATTTGTTTACTGTCTGATCAATGTTTATAAACAATGTTACTTTGTATCTCTCTATCTCCTGTGTGATCAATGTTTATAAACAATGTTTCTTTGTATCTCTCTATCTCCCGTCTGATCAATGTTTATAAACAATGTTTCTTTGTAGCTCTCTATCTCCCGTCTGATCAATGTTTATAAACAATGTTACTTTGTATCTCTCTATCTCCCATCTGATCAATGTTTATAAACAATGTTTCTTTGTATCTCTCTATCTTATCTGCAGATAAACGTGATGAGCTTTAATCTCCCTTATACACATCGAAGTCCCCCTCCACGGAACCTACATCTCCTCTTGAGGCCCTGGACTGACTTAAGGTAGTTTGAGGACTCATTGCACATATTGAATTTTGGGGAGGGCCAAGGGTTGAATGAGTGTGTTGGGGGGCCCGGCCCTAGTGGAAATCCAGAGCCAAGGCCTGGAGTTGATCTTAAAGCCGTGATGGATTCTGAAACTGACCTGCAGTGCCCAATGGTATTCCTCATACCTGCCCCTGCTCAGCACAACCCAAGGCAGAAGGGGCTGATCCAACTGTGCAGGACAACCTCCTCCTCTGAACCTGGCCCAAAGGTCTTCTGGTCTCCTCAGCCTAGTGTCTCCCTAACAGATAACTCTGAGTTCTTGGGAAGTTCTTCTGAGTGACGGGAGCCTGGAGGACCTCAGGGGCTGATCCAACCGTGCAGGACAACCTCTTCCTCTGAACCTGGCCCAAAGGTCCTCTGGTCTCCTCAGCCTGGTGTCTCCCTAACAGATAACTCTGAGTTCTTGGGAAGTTCTTCTGAGTGACGGGAGCCTGGAGGACCTCAGGGGTCTGGGGAGGATGAGGATGATATGAAGGTGCTTTCTGGATTTCCCGTGTGCTCCCATGGAAAAGATATGATGATGCGGCCCACTGGTTGTGATGTGAGTCAGCTGATTGTCTGGATAGAGATACAAAGCTGAGGCCTCAACTGAGGAAGTATGGCAGATGCCATTGTGGAGCTCCACTGGAAATGCCCCTTCCCTGGCTGCCATGCTGGGATTGATGGATTCCAAAGCACTTACCTCAGGGACTGTAGGCTTGTTCTGGTCCTTAAACAGAAAGTGCCGGAGCCTGAAGAAGCCAGGGAAGTGGAAAGAAGCACGGCAATGGTCACCCCCTTACTCCCCACTATGGTTGAGTGTGGTGGGGGCCCGGGGCCCAAGTGAGTCATTTTAATGTAACATTCACCCACTCAGAGAAGATCATCATTGACCCCCAATCACATCTCAGTACCCTATTGCTCTGCTAATTCCCCCGACATACCATGAAATGAGACGGAGTAGAAATTCACCGACTTTTTATTGATGTACGCGGGCCGGAGCGGTCAGAATCACTTCACATTAAATATATTATATACACATCGTTATATACAGTACAAGGGCGCAGTGTGGGGGGGAGGGGAACAGATTTATATTTTTGAAAACATTTAGTAAAAATTGAAAACTCAAAAAAACAGTTCAACATTCTTTCTGTAACATCAGCACTTCTATGTACACTTTGTGGGGACAGTGACAGTTGTCTGGACACTGAGGGGACAGTGGCAGTTCTCTGGACACTTTGAGGGGACAGTGGCAGTTCTCTGGACACTTTGTGGGGACAGTGGCAGTTCTCTGGACACTTTGAGGGGACAGTGGCAGTTCTCTGGACACTTTGTGGGGACAGTGGAACTTCTATGTACATTTTGAGGGGCAGTGGCAGTTCTCTGGACACTTTGTGGGGACAGTGGAACTTCTATGTACATTTTGAGGGGCAGTGGCAGTTCTCTGGACACTTTGAGGGGACAGTGGCAGTTCTCTGGACACTTTGAGGGGACAGTGGCAGTTCTCTGGACACTTTGTGGGGACATTGGAACTTCTATGTACATTTTGAGTGGCAGTGGCAGTTCTCTGGACACTTTGAGGGGACAGTGGCAGTTCTCTGGACACTTAGGGGACAGTGGCAGTTCTCTGGACACTTTGTGGGGACAGTGGAACTTCTATGTACATTTTGAGGGGCAGTGGCAGTTCTCTGGACACTGAGGGGACAGTGGCAGTTCTCTGGACACTTTGAGGGGACAGTGGCAGTTCTCTGGACACTTTGTGGGGACAGTGGTAGTTGTCTGGACACTTTGAGGGGACAGTGGCAGTTGTCTGGACACTTTGAGGGGACAGTGGCAGTTGTCTGGACACTTTGAGGGGACAGTGGCAGTCAGTGGCAGTTCTCTGGACACTTTGTGGGGACAGTGGAACTTCTATGTACACTTTGAGGGGGCAGTGGCAGTTGTCTGGACACTTTTTTCTGGCTATAGTGGTAATTGTCCAGATTGTCCTTCATGGGGGGATGGTGGTAGTTGTATGAAGGCTTTCTGGTTAGGGACAATGGCAGTTGTATGGGGGGTGGTGGTAGTTGTATGAAGGCTATCTGGTTAGGGACAATGGCAGTTGTATGGGGGTGGTGGTAGTTGTATGAAGGCTTTCTGGTTAGGGACAATGGCAGTTGTATGGGGGTGGTGGTAGTTATGTAGATGATTTTTGGTTGACATTTCTGGAGGGATATTACTCGGAGTCTTGTTCTTTCCAGGTCCATGTAGGCAGACGTCTGAGCAGGGTGGAAAGAGGCAGTAATATCTTCCAGACTTTTGGCCATTTCTGGCTCTGTCAGTCTACGGTGAGGGATCAGATGGTCTTCTCTCGGGATTTCTCTCTAGGAGTTAGACCGCAGCGTGAAGTACACTCGTCCCTGGAATTTGTCCCGGTCGTTGTCGTTGACGATGTTGCCGGCGTTCACCAAGCATTGCACGTTATGGTCCATGTTTTGTGTCAGGTTCAGGAATTGCACCGCCACGAAAGGCTGGGTGTAGTTTGGCTGCAGAAGAGGGGAGAGCAGAGTAAGTGACCATCTGATGGGGATTTCAATTCCACATTGGTCTGGGGCAAAATATGAGACAATTCACATTATAGAAGAGTGGGTGGACCCAACAGACTGCACAATCATATCCTCAGATGTTCACACTACCCTATACCTGGGGTAAGTTTTGGTGTTCTGCCCCCTCTGGTACCCAGCAGGAGGTTCTTACCTGTGCCTGTTGCCCATAGTAGTGGCAGTACATGGATGGACCCAATGGACTCTACAGTCCCATCCCCAGATGTTAACACTGCCCTATACCCGGGTCCTTACCTGTGCCCAGTTTCTATAGAGGGGGTAATACATGGATGGACCAATAGACTGTACAATGCCATTCCTGGAAGTTCACACTGCCCTGTACCCGGGGTAAGGTTTGGTGTTCTGCCCCCCCGGCACCCTGCTGGAGGTCCTTACCTGTGCCCATTGCCCATAGTAGGGGTAGTACTTGAGGTCAATGCTGCCCATGTTCTGGTTGGTGCTGGGGAAGTAGACTCTGCTGCCCAAGAGATTGTCGTCCTGGAAAGGGGAGAGAGATGTCAGTTACCGCGGTGATAATATCCATCTATTCCTATCATGCATATCATATACAGTATGATACATATCATATATCATACATATCATACATATCATATATCATACGTATCACATATCATACATATCACATATCATACATATCACATATCATACATATCATATGTATTATAAATCATACATATCATATATCATATATCATACATATCATAAATCATACATATCATATATCATATATCATACATATCACATATCATACATATCATACATATCATATATCATACATATCATATATCATACATATCATAAATCATACATATCATAAGAAGGTGCTCTTGTCAGATGAGACCAAAATGTAACTTTTTGGCCTAAAAACAAAACTCTTTGTGTGGGGAAAACTAACACTGCACATCACCCTGAACACACCATCCCCACCGTGAAACATGGTGGTGGCAGCATCATGTGGTGGGGATGCTTTTCTTCAGCAGGGACAGGGAAGCTGGTCAGAGTTGATGGGAAGATGGATGGAGACAAATACAGGACAATCTTAGAAGAAAACCTGTTAGAGTCTACAAAAGACTTGAGACTGGGGCGGAGGTTCACCTTCCAGCAGGACAACGACCCGAAACATCCAGCCAGAGCTACAATGGAATGGTTTAGATCAAAGCATATTCATGTGTTAGAATGGCCCAGTCACAGTCCAGACCTAAATCACATTGAGAATCTGTGGCAAGACTTGAAAATTGCTGTTCACAGACGCTCTCCATCCAATCTGACAGAGCTTGAGATATTTTACAAAGAAGAATGGGCAGAAATGTCCTCTCTAGATGTGCAAAGCTGGTAGAGACATCCCCAAAAAGACTTGTAGAGAAAGGGGGTTCTACAAAGTATTGACTCCGGGGGGCGCCATACAAATGCCCCTCCCCCCACACTTTTCACATATTTATTTGTATCATTTATCATTTTCCTTCCACTTCACAATTATGTGCCACTTTGTGTTGGTTTATCACATAAAATCCCAATAAAATACATTTACGTTTTTGGTTGTAACAAAATGTGGAGAATTTCAAGGGGTATGAATACTTTTTCAAGGCACTGTATATACACATATATCACATGGATGTATATTTTCTATACTGGGAATGATATAAAAGTATGTTTAGGTCTGGAGATGTCTTTGTAGGGTTACTCTATGTCTATATCTTCCATAGGCTCCATCTTTACCCAGATATACTGTGTATGTCCACCACTATCAGATGTACTCCTTTTCTATATAATAGGGATGTGCAGTCTTTATGACCTTATGTCATGGAAGGGTTGGCTCTGGGTGTATATATGAGGAGCCTATGGTGCCCCCTATAGGCTCCACCTCTCACGGTCCCATTTACAGTGAGTTTTAGCTTCTGGGGAGAATAAAGAGAGATAACAGACCTCAGTGAGCCCACCATGTACTCACCTTGCCGGTACAGCTGATGGTGATGGAGCTGTTGGAGAACTTCGGGATGACTTCTGGTAAGAAATGTATCACCTGCCGTAATGGAGAAGAATGATGAGCACCAACAACCTGCTGTTAGGGGGTATAGTAAGGGGGCTAACGCATAGAGGAACGGGATAAGATTAAGAGGTGGGGTAAAATATCAACATACAGAGAGATGGAGGGTAACAGAGAGAGGGGGTAATATACAGAGAGATGGAGGGTCACTTATAGAGATGGAGGTAACATGCAGAAGTGGAGGATAATGTATGGAGATGGAGGGTAATGTACAGAGATGGAGATTAATTGGTGTAGAGATTTGAGGGTGGTTTAATATGTAGTAAATCCCTCCCAGATGCCTCACCCGGTTCATTTTGATGAGCACACATGGCGTTCCATTGGCATATCCATAGGTGGTATCATCCAGCCCAGAGCAGTTACCCAGCAGGTCCCGTGTGAACTGACAAGCCTGCTTGGGGGTGGTAATGTTGTCCTGTCTGAAGTAGCCTTGAAATGTGCAGTCGATGCCCCTTTGCTGCTGGGTGGATTGATTATAATCTGCAGGAGAGAAGGCGATAGTGTCACAACAGGAAGGTTCTTCAGAAAGATGGTACATTTGATTTGACCTAGACTTTCAAGAAATATCATGGTGATGTCAGCAGATGGAGGGCCCAGGGATATGCATGTTAGGGGGGCGATAAGAGGAAGATGCCTCTTAGGGAAGAGGGATGGAGCTGGATGTAGATGATGTGGAAGGATGGATGGAGGACCTCAGTATCAGAGTAAGGTAATATGGACAGAGGTTGGACACAGTGTGTGTTGGGCAGAGGGTTGGAGATCAGGTGTCTGAAGAGTGGTGTGAGGTCAGTGATAACCAATACTGAGCGAGGTCAGATGTCATGGGTTGAGGTTGGACAGAGGATTGCATATCAGGTGTCTGGAGAGTGGTGTGAGGTCGGTGATAACCAATGATGAGAGAGGCCATATGTCATGGGTTGAGGCTGGACAGGGGGTTGGAGATCAGGCGGCTGGAGAGTGGTGTGAGGTCAGCGATATCCAATACTGAGAGAGGTCAGATGTCATGGGTTGAGGTTGGACAGAGGGTTGGAGATCAGGTGTCTGGAGAGTGGTGTGATGTAAGTGATAACCAATGGCGAGAGAGGTCAGATGTCATGGGTTGGGGTTGGGCAGAGGGTTGGAGATCAGGTGTCTGGAGAGTGGTGTGAGGTTGGTGATAACCAATGATGAGAGAGGTCAGATGTCATGGGTTGGGGTTGAGGTTGGACAGAGGGTTGGAGATCAAATGTCTGGAGAGCGGTGTGAGGTCAGTGATAACCAATGATGAGCGGGGTCAGATGTCATGGCCTGAGGTTGGGTAGAGGGTTGGAAATAAGGCATGTGTACAACGGTGTGAAGTAGGTGATAATCAATTATGAGAGAGGTCAGATGTCATGGCTTGAGGTTGGACAGAGTGTTGGAGATCAGGCATCTGGGGAGTGGTGTGATGTAGGTGATAACCAATGGTGAGAGAGGTCAGATGTCATGGGTTGGGGTTGAGCAGAGGGTTGGAGATCAGATGTCTGGAGAGTGGTGTTAGGTTGGTGATAACCAATGATGAGAGAGGTCAGATGCCATGGGTTGGGGTTGAGCAGAGGGTTGGAGATCAGGTGTTTGGAGAGTGGTGTGAGGTTGGTGATAACCAATGATGAGAGAGGTCAGATGTCATGGGTTGGGGTTGAGCAGAGGGTTGGAGATCAGGTGTCTGGAGAGTGGTGTGATGTAGGCGATAACCAATGGCGAGAGAGGTCAGATGTCATGGGTTGGGGTTGAGCAGAGGGTTGGAGATCAGGTTTCTGGAGAGTGGTGTGAGGTTGGTGATAACCAATGATGAGAGAGGTCAGATGTCATGGGTTGAGGTTGGACAGAGGGTTGGAGATCAGGTGTCTGGAGAGTGGTGTGAGGTCAGTGATAACCAGCGATGAGAGAGGTCAGATGTCATGGGTTGGGGTTGAGGTTGGACAGAGGGTTGGAGATCAAATGTCTGGATAGCGGTGTGAGGTCAGTGATAACCAATGATGAGAGGGGTCAGATGTCATGGCCTGAGGTTGGGTAGAGGGATGGAAATAAGGCATGTGTACAGCGGTGTGAAGTAAGTGTTAATCAATTATGAGAGAGGTCAGATGTCATGGCTTGAGGTTGGACAGAGTGTTGGAGATCAGGTGTCTGGAGAGTGGTGTGATGTAGGTGATAACCAATGGCGAGAGAGGTCAGATGTCATGGGTTGGGGTTGGGCAGAGGATTGGAGATCAGGTGTCTGGAGAGTGGTGTGATGTTGGTGACAACCAATGATGAGAGAGGTCAGATGTCATGGGTTGGGGTTGAGGTTGGACAGAGGGTTGGAGATCAAATGTCTGGAGAGCGGTGTGAGGTCAGTGATAACCAATGATGAGAGGGGTCACATGTCATGGCCTGAGGTTGGGTAGAGGGTTGGAAATCAGGCATGTGTACAGCGGTATGAAGTAGGTGATAATCAATTATGAGAGAGGTCAGATGTCATGGGTTGGTTGGACAGAGGGTTGGAGATCAGGTGTCTGGAGAGTGGTGTGAGGTAGGTGATAACCAATCATGAGAGGGGTTAGATGTCATGAGCTGAGGTTGGGTAGAGGGTTGGAAATTGGGTGTGTGTACAGTGGTGTGAAGTAGGTCATAATCAATGATGAGAGAGGTCAGATGTCATGGGTTGAGGTTGGACAGAGGGTTGGAAATCAGGTGTCTGGAGAGTGGTGTGAGGTCGGTGATAACCAATGATGAGAGAGGTCATATGCCAAGGGTTGAGGTTGAGGTTGGACAGAGAGTTGGAGAGCAGGTGTCTAAAGAGTGATGTGAGGTCAGTGAGAACCAAAGATGAGAGAGGTCAGATGTCATGGATTGAGGTTGGACATGGGGTTGGAGATCAGTGTCTGGAGAGCGGTGTGAGGTTGGTGATAACCAATGATGAGAGAGGTCATATGTCATGGGTTGGTTTAGATAATGTTGAGAGATGTGGAGGATGGCTGATGCTAAGGAGCGACTGATAAAATATTGGATAAAAAGGACAGAGGGAGATCAATGATCTGATATGAGGATGGCGGTTATTAGGAATGGTAAGAGAACAGACATTTTCAGAAGATATTGGAATGCACTGGATGATACTGGGAGGTATGTGAGACATTGGATGAAACAAGGACAGGGGACAGACATGTGGGGTGATGGTGGAGATAGATATGATTTAAAGGTTCTGGGGAGATATTGGATGACAGATGGACCTGGGGATGGGTGCTGGTGACAGACCTTTGGGTGCTAGAGGGCAATACATATCAGTGGTAGGTGGTGGAAGGAAACAGATGAATGTATGAGAGAACTTTGTGGACTCACCTTGCAGTGCAGTATTGATGCCGTCAACATACGGCTGCCAGGTAGTGTTTTGTCTATTAAACGTGATCTGTAGGGATGGTATGTTGGGTCTGATCATTAACCCTGCAAGGAGAGAGGTCGCAGATATGAATACAAGAAAAATGTTCAGATGGTATGCCAACTCCTGTTATAAAAATGTTTTCTTCAATGACTGAGAGCTCCCCCTCCCCCCGATGACTAAGAGCTCCCCCTCTCCCCCAATGACTGACAACTCCCCCTCTACACCATGTTCTCCCCAAAGACCGATGTCCTACTGCATTATGACCTCCCCACAGACTGACTGTCTACTCCACCACATTCTCACCATAGTTACATAGTTAGTCAGGTTGAAAAAAGACACAAGTCCATCCAGTTCAACCTTAAAATGACTCACAACTCCCCCTCTCCCCCAAAGACTGATGGTTCCCCCAGTGCACCATGACCTCCCCACAGACTGACGGAGGATGGTCTACTCCACCATGTTCTGCCCAATGACTGAAAGCTCCCCTTCTCCCCCAATGACTTAGAGCTTGTCCTATCCCCCAAAGACTGACAACTCCCCCTCTCCATCAAAAAAATGGAGGTTCCCCCAGTGCACAATGACCTCCCCACGACTGACGGATCATCTACTCCACCATGTTCTCCCTAATGACTGACAACTCCCCCTCTCCCCCAAAGACTGATGGTTCCCCCAGTGCACCATGAACTCCCCACAGACTGACGGATCGTCTACTCCACCATGTTCTCCCCAATGACTGAGAGCTTGCCTTCTCCCCCAAAGACTGATGGGTCCCCCTCTCCCCCAATGACTGAGAGCTCCCCCTCTCCCCCAATGACCAAGAGCTCCCCCTCTCCCCCAAAGACTGAGAGTTCCCCCTCTCCCCCAAAGACTGAGAATTCCCCCTCTCCCCCAAAGACTGACAACTCCCCCTCTCCCCCAAAGTCTGATGGTTCCCCCAGTGCACCATGAACTCCCCAAAGACTGACAAATCGTCTACTCCACCATGTTCTCCCCAATGAGTGACAACTCCCCCTCTCCCCCAAAGACTGACAAATCGTCTACTCCACCATGTTCTCCACAAAGACTGCCAGTTCACCCACCGACTGCACCAAGACCTCCCCACAGACTCACTATTCATATACTGTACCATGTTCTACCCAAAGCAGTGTTAATTTCATCAACGAAAATATTTTCGTCATAGTTCTCGTCAGCCGCATGTTTTCAGTGACGAAAACGAAACAAAAATAAAATTAAAATGAAGTCACTTGACGAAAACTATGATGAAAACCAAGCCCAGTTTTCGTCAATGAAAGAAAATGGAATGAAAATGTGAGGGAGGGACGTTTACCCGCCTGAACATCCACTTTCCTTTACAGCAACGCTTGTCTATTAAAGCCCCCGCCCCCCTGACTCTATCTGCAAGCTGTATTGGCTGAGAGATGCGGGCCCCACCAATCCTTTCCCTTTCCTATGCAGTTCCACAGATTACACTCATTCACACTCTTTGGTGCCCTCTGCTGGCCTTTTCTAAATCTCCATCTAAATTTCCATCCCCAGACTATAATAATAGCACATTAAAGTTTAAACATGTATTGCAATACCACATTAGAATCAGTAGGGGGCATCTAGGCTGCTGAAAGGAAAAAAAATTAAGAAAAAAGGTTTTTCTTATTTTTTTCTTAATATTTAATGTTGGCATTACAGCCAATAGAGTTTACATTTAAAAAAAAAAAATTTAAAGTTGCACTTCTGTTTGTCAAAAAGCAATCATTTTGTTTGTGAAACTTTATTTATAAAGATGTTATATATCACAACGGCTAAATCTGTGTCTCTAGTACATGTTTAACCCTTCATACCGGAAATGATAACATTTTATTATATTGTAACTCAAGGAGTCTATCATGAGTTTGGCAATTCTAGAGAAATGCTTCAATAATGCATTACAATTTACCTAAACCAATTAAATTTTAGTCAACTAAAACTAAAACAATTCAAATGACTAAAATATGACTAAAACTAAAATGGCATTTTAGTCAAAAGACTGCGACTAAAACTAAATCCAAATCTGACATCAAAATTAACACTGCCACAAAGTCAGACTGATGGTTACCCCAATGCATCATGACCTCCCCACAGACTGACTGATGGTCTACTCCACCATGTTCTCCCCAATGACTGACAGCCCCCCTCTCCACCATGTTCTCCAGAAAACAATTACCAGCTTGCCCACTTCACCATGACTTCTGCAAAGACTGACAGCTTCCCCTCTCCATCCTTTTTCTCTCAAATGTTAACAGCTCACCCACTCCACCATGTTTTCCCCAAAGATTGACGGTTTGCCCACTCCACCATGTTTTCCCCAAAGACTGACGGTTTGCCCACTCCACCATGTTTTCCCCAAAGACTGACGGTTTGCCTACTCCACCATGTTTTCCACAAAGACTGACGGTTTGCCTACTCCACCATGTTCTCCCAAAAGACTGATGATTCACAATGACCTCCCCACAGACTGATGGTTTGCCTACTCCACCATGTTTACCCCAAAGACTAACGGTTTGCCTACTCCACCATGTTTACCCCAAAGACTGACGGTTTGCCTACTCCACCATGTTTACCCCAAAGACTAACGGTTTGCCTACTCCACCATGTTTACCCCAAAGACTGACGGTTTGCCTACTCCACCATGTTTACCCCAAAGACTGGCGGTTTGCCTACTCCACCATGTTTACCCCAAAGACTAACGGTTTGCCTACTCCACCATATTTACCCCAAAGACTGACGGTTTGCCTACTTCACCATGTTTACCCCAAAGACTGACGGTTTGCCTACTCCACCATGTTTACCCCAAAGACTGACGGTTTGCCTACTCCACCATGTTTACCCCAAAGACTAACGGTTTGCCTACTCCACCATGTTTACCCCAAAGACTAACGGTTTGCCTACTCCACCATGTTTACCCCAAAGACTAACGGTTTGCCTACTCCACCATGTTTACCCCAAAGACTGACGGTTTGCCTACTCCACCATGTTTACCCCAAAGACTAACGGTTTGCCTACTCCACCATGTTTACCCCAAAGACTGACGGTTTGCCTACTCCACCATGTTTACCCCAAAGACTGAGGGTTTGCCTACTCCACCATGTTTACCCCAAAGACTGACGGTTTGCCTACTCCACCATGTTTACCCCAAAGACTGATGGTTTGCCTACTCCACCATGTTTACCCCAAAGACTGACGGTTTGCCTACTCCACCATGTTTACCCCAAAGACTAACGGTTTGCCTACTCCACCATGTTTACCCCAAAGACTGACGGTTTGCCTACTCCACCATGTTTACCCCAAAGACTGACGGTTTGCCTACTCCACCATGTTTACCCCAAAGACTGACGGTTTGCCTACTCCACCATGTTTACCCCAAAGACTGACGGTTTGCCTACTCCACTATGTTTTCCCCAAAGACCGACGGTTTGCCTACACCATTTTTTCCCCAAAAACTGATGATTCACAACGACCTCCCCACAGACTGATGGTTTGTCTACTCCACCATGTTCTCCCCAAAGACACAATGGCCTCCCCACAGACTGATGGTCCGATTACTCAACCATGTTTTTCCCAAAGGCTGATGATTTACAATGACCTCCCCAAAGACTGATGATCTGAATACTCCATCAAGTTTTCCCCAAAGACCAATGATTCACAACGACCTCTTCACAGACTAATGGTCCGACTACTCCACCATGTTCTCCCCAAAGACTGACAATTCACAATGACCTCCCCAAAGACTGACTACTCCATCAAATCTTCCCCGAAGAGCGATGATTCACAATGACTTCCCCACAGACTAACGGTGTGCCTATCCCACCATATTCTCCCCAAAGACTGATGGTTTGCCAACTCCACCATGTTCTCCTTAAAGACCGAAGATTCACAGCGACCTGCCCACTTATGGTTTCTCAGTGAGGTGCTATGGTGGAACACAATGTCCTTCTCCAGCCACCTTTGATGGTTTCTGAGGATGAGGACTATGTGAAGAGGTCTGAATAGCAGGACTGAAGAGAGCTTTCAATGGCCACCGGCTATGGATTGGAAATAGAGGCAACCCCCACGGGAAAAGGATGAGGAGCATTGGGGGGGGAGTTTCCCTTACCTGGATATGACAGTCGATCTTCATATTTCGGATAATTATGATCGATGGTCTGCAGCATCACATACAAACAGAGAGCGAAGATTCCCGAGAGGACGGCATAGAACACCAAATAGAAGATGATGATCAGCGCTGGGGGAACAAAGGAGCAATCACATTCATCTTGTCTCATTGGATATGGAGCAGCACCTCACTAATAACAAGGGGGAAGAGCTCCACTGAACTGTGATGTGAGGTGCTGTAGAGGAGGATCCCCCTGAACTGTGATGTGGGGTGTTGTAGAGGAGGATCCCCTGAACTGTGATGTGGGGTGTTGTAGAGGAGGATCCCCTGAACTGTGATGCGGGGTGCTGTAGAGGAGGATCCCCCTGAACTGTAATGTGGGGTGCTGTAGAGGAAGATCCCCATGAACTGTGATGTGGGGTGCTGTAGAGGAGTATCCCCATGAACTCTGATGTGGGGTGATGTATAGGAGGATCCCCCTGAACTGTAATGTGGGGTGAAGTAGAGGAGGATCCCCCTGAACTGTGATGTGGGGTGCGGTAGAGGATGATCCCCCTGAACTGTGATGTGGGGTGATGTAGAGGAGGATCCCCCTGAACTGTGATGTGGGGTGCTGTAGAGGAGGATCCCCTGAACTGTGATGTGGGGTGCTGTAGAGGAGGATCCCCCTGAACTGTGATGTGGGGTGCTGTAGAGGAGGATCCCCATGAACTGTGATGTGGGGTGCTGTAGAGGAGGATCCCCATGAACTGTGATGTGGGGTGATGTAGAGGAGGATCCCCCTGAACTGTGATGTGGGTGCTGTAGAGGAGGATCACCCTAAACTGTGATGTGGGTGCTGTAGAGGAGGATCTCCCTGAACGGTGATGTGGGGTTCAGTAAAGGAGGATCCCCCTGAACTGTGATGTGGGGTGCTGTAGAGGAGGATCCCCCTGAACTGTGATGTGGGGTGCTGTAGAGGAGGATCCCCCTGAACTGTGATGTGGGGTGCTGTAGAGGAGGATCCCCATGAACTGTGATGTGGGGTGCTGTAGAGGAGGATCCCCCTGAACTGTGATGTGGGGTGCTGTAGAGGAGGATCCCCATGAACTGTGATGTGGGTGCTGTAGAGGAGGATCACCCTGAACTGTGATGTGGGTGCTGTAGAGGAGGATCTCCCTGAACGGTGATGTGGGGTTCAGTAAAGGAGGATCCCCCTGAACTGTGATGTGGGGTGCTGTACAGGAGGATCCCCCTGAACTGTGATGTGGGGTGCTGTACAGGAGGATCCCCCTGAACTGTAATGTGGGGTGCTGTAGAGGAGGATCTCCCTGAACTGTGATGTGGGGTGCTTTAGAGGAGGATCCCCCTGAACTGTGATGTGGGGTGATGTAGAGGAGGATCCCCCTGAACTGTAATGTGGGGTGCTATAGACGAGGATCTCCCTGAACTGTGATGTGGGGTGCTGTAGAGGAGGATCACCCTGAACTGTGATGTGGGGTGATGTAGAGGAGGATCTCCCTGAACTGTGATGTGGGGTGCTGTAGAGGAGGATCCCCCTGAACGGTGATGTGGGGTGCTGTAGAGGAGGATCTCCCTGAACTGTGATGTGGGGTGATGTAGAGGAGGATCCCCCTGAATGGTGATGTGGGGTGTTGTAGAGGAGGATCCCCCTGAACTGTGATGTGGGGTGATGTAGAGGAGGATCCCCCTGAACGGTGATGTGGGGTGCTGTAGAGGAGGATCCCCCTGAACTGTGATGTGGGGTGATGTAGAGGAGGATCTCCCTGAACGGTGATGTGGGGTGCTGTAGAGGAGGATCCCCCTGAACGGTGATGTGGGGTGTTGTAGAGGAGGATCCCCCTGAACTGTGATGTGGGGTGATGTAGAGGAGGATCCCCCTGAACGGTGATGTGGGGTGCTGTAGAGGAGGATCCCCCTGAACTGTGATGTGGGGTGCTGTAGAGGAGGATCCCCCTGAACTGTGATGTGGGGTGATGTAGAGGAGGATCCCCCTGAACGGTGATGTGGGGTGATGTAGAGGAGGATCCCCCTGAACTGTGATGTGGGGTGATGTAGAGGAGGATCCCCGAACGGTGATGTGGGGTGATGTAGAGGAGGATCCCCTTGAACTGTGATGTGGGGTGCTGTAGAGGAGGATCCCCCTGAACGGTGATGTGGGGTTCAGTAGAGGAGGATATCAGTATATTATACAAATAATAAGAGTGATAGGACAGAAGGATGTTGTAGATGGGGGTCCCACCCTCTGTTGTCCCCATTGCCCCTTCTATATTATGGTGCCCCCCCTCCCCATAGATTCCCCTCATCCCCCTTCTCTTACCCCAACTGCTACCGGTGCGTCCCATAAATTCCCGAGTCTTGGGGTTCCACATAAACTCCTTAAACTCATCGAAGACCTTTTTCCAGGACCTGTTCATGGTGAGAGCTGCCATCTTGCCGGACCTGTTTGTTCTGCTTCTGATCCTGGCACCGCACCTGACTTATAATCCTTTCTTGGGACACGCCCCCCTCATTAATATTCATAGTCTGCCCTCCCTCACCTGGGCGGAGGTGTTAGACTGGTATTATGGGTCACCCCCCCCCCCCACCCCCATAGAGTCCTCTTCTCATTTATCACCTTCTGTTCTTCTCTATATCTCATGACTATCCTCCTCTCCTCCATTATATTATTATACAATGTATCCTCCTCTCCTCCATTATATTATTATTATTATAATACAATGTATCCTCCTCTCCTCTCCTCCATTATATTATTATACAATGTATACTCCTCTCCTCTCCTCGATTATATTATTATTATTATTATACAATGTATCCTCCTCTCCTCCATTATATTATTATTATTATTATACAATGTATCCTCCTCTCCTCCATAATATTATTATTATTATTATTATACAATGTATCCTCCTCTCCTCCATTATATTATTATACAATGTATCCTCCTCTCCTCCATTATATTATTATTATTATTATACAATGTATCCTCCTCTCCTCCATTATATTATTATACAATGTATCCTCCTCTCCTCTCCTCTCCTCCATTATATTATTATTGTTATTATTATACAATGTATCCTCCTCTCCTCCATTATATTATTATTATTACACAATGTATCCTCCTCTCCTCCATTATATTATATTATTATAATACAATGTATCCTCCTCTCCTCTCCTCCATTATATTATTATACATTGTATCCTCCTCTCCTCCATTATATTATATTATCATTCCTTATCAGATTGTATGATGTAAGCGATGACATCACGGCTCTCTATTCCCTATCTCACCAATAGGGGGGTCTCCTAACAATCTACAGAGAGGTACCGAGATCCTCCCCCCCCCGCCTGCAGCCATCCCATAATACACCAAAATATTATTGTTTCTCCTCCGCCGGCACCACAATTGTTATGTTTTCTCTCCAAACAAACAATTTCCTCCTAAACTGTTACAATGAAACAATTCACACCGGTCCTGACCGGATCCCCCAACCCCCATCAGTGTACAGCGCCACCGTCTACGTCAGAGCTATATACATGTATAATAATAATAGTGAGTGACTGTGGGGGAGGGGACATTAGAGTGTAAGCTCCTCTGTATAGAGACTGATGTGATTGGCTCAGTGTTCTCTGTACAGCACTGCGGTATATGTCAGAGCTATATAAATGTATAATAATAGTGTGTGACTGTGGGGGAGGGGACATTAGAGTGTAAGCTCCTCTGGTTTCAGGCAGGGTGATAGGTGGGTCAGTTTCGGGGGGGCATACAATGAAGCCCGGTGAGGGGGGAGGGATTCTGGATGGATCTGGTTTATGGGGCGATAGGTTCTCGGTGTTCATCGAATGTTTGGCTCGGTCACTCCCCGGGGGAACCGGTTGGACGACTTCTCGCTGTGTCAGGACTGGACTGGATCTTTCTGTCTTCACCACACTATTAAAATGCCTGCTGTGATGTTATCATCGCCCTGACCTAGAGAGCACAACATGTACCGTGCTATTCTTGGCTCAGGAGCTGACACTCCGATCATAGAAAGAAAATACAATGTAAAAAAAAGAACAGATCAACCAGAAAAAAAAAGGAATTTTTCATTCTTGATAAAAATACATAAAAATGAAAAAAGGCGCGTATCACCTTGATAGAGGTAAAAATAAAAAAACCACAATGAAAAAAGAACATATTTTGATAAAAAATCAAAAATAAATGTGAGGAATGTGTAATCCTGATAAATGTATATTTAAAAAAAGCAATTTATCACCCTGATTAAAAAAAATGGAAATAAAAAAAATGAACACATCACCCCGATAAAAGAAAAAATAAATGGAAATCCCAGAAAGATAAAATGAAAATGGAATGCATCACTTCAATATAAATATAATAAAAAAGGAACATACAGTGCCTTGAAAAAGTATTCATACCCCTTGAAATTAGGAGGACAGAGACCATGAGAAGCAAAAAGGTAGAAGAGACGGAGGTATGGTGGAGAGCGGGGGAGAAATCTGGGACACCCCATCTCCTCCAGCCAAGGACTCCACAGTCTCACAAACTTTCTAAGATTATTTGGCCTAAAATGCTCTCTCACTCCAAGCCATTGAGTTGATGGTCTCAATCCAAGTCTTGACAGTTGGGGGGGGGACTGTGCCTGCCATTTCTGTGTGATTAGTTTCCTCGCTTGGTACAAACATCTCAGCACTGCTACAGTAGTACCGGGCGGAACCGTATCTTCCTCCAAGCTCCCCAAAAGGCAGGTCTTAGCCTCAGATTCCAATGTAGTCCTAAAGACTTTATTTATCCTGTCAACTGTCTCCACCCAATATATAAATAGCTTTGGACACCTCCACATCATGTGGTGAAGATCTCCTGTGGCCTTACACCTGGGGCACCCGTCACCTGGTTTCCATCCCAGTTTAAACCTTTTTTGGGGGGGTATAGTAGACTCTGTGAATTAGGAACAGGTAAGAAACCTTCTCAGAAGTAGAGATCAAGACCAGGGCTCCTTGTTCTAAAATCTTGTCCCATTGCTCCATAGTCATTGTCCCCACGTCTCTCTCCCACCCCGCTTTACTCTTAAGGGGTCCCACTCCGCTCATAATTCTAACCCCCAGGCTAGCATATAGCTTGGAGATTAAGCCTTTAGTTGAGACTGGTTGAATTATTTTTAGAAGTATCGGAACCTGGGTCCATTCAATGGTTTGAGACCTGAATTGGGCTTGAATGGCGTGCCTAATCTGGAGATATTTATAAAATGTATTGTTTGAGATATTAAATTCCCGTCTTAAATCTGAGAATGACTTCATGAGGTTACCCTCATACAATTGAATTTAGTGACTTATACCCTGTCTTCCCGAGGTCTCTCTATACCCCTTATTTCAGCCAAGTTTTTATTCTGCCATAAGGGGGTGTACTCAGTTACTCCGTTGTATCTCATTAGTGCCTTAGTTGCCTGCCACACTTTGGTAACCAGTATTATGATTGGGCATCTATGAATAAAGAGTCGGCTTCTAATGCCTCCACTAATGTGCTGTGTGGGGCCCCCATTAGCATCATTTTGTGTTGCTGGAGTTCCCACCACCCAGGGCTCCACAGCCCGCTAGGTGTTGGAGCTGGGATGACAAAAAGTATAATTTCGGGTGGGGGATCGCCATTCCTCCTTCTTTAATTGGTAGTTGCATAGTTTGGAGGCTGATCCTAAATGGGCCCTTCCTCCAAATGAATTCCCTGAGCAGGGATTCAATTCTCTTATACCACCTCTGGCCTATGCAGGTCGCAGAGCTATGGAGTATGTACAGTATCTGCGGAAGCCATATCACCTTAATTAGATTACAACGCCCCGCAACAGACAGAGGGAAACGGCACCAAATGTCTCCCTTTTGCTTTAATTTCAATAGCAATGGGGCTAAATTATCATTGACATACTGGTTTATATCCCTAGTAATCCAAACACCCAGATATTTCAGTTTGGCTACTACTTTCAGGAGGGGGGTTCCTGGCAATTTCTGGTCACCAAGTGGGTCACCAAGAGCCGACTTGTCCCAGTTGATGACCAGACCAGAAAGTCGTCCGACCATTTGTATCACTGCATTTAGTGAAGATTCAACATCTCCAAGAAAAAACAGGGCATCATCTGCGAACAGCGCGATCCTGTCTTCTTCTAACTGGCACCGGAACCCCTGTATGTCTAGTCGTGATCTAGTCATAATTGCAAGGGGCTCCATTGCCAGAGCAAACGCTAGTGGAGATAGGGGGCAACCCTGTCTCGTCCCTCTCTCTAGGTCAGGGATCCTCAAACTAGGGCCCTCCAGCTGTTGCGGAACTACACATCCCATGAGGCATTGTAAAACTCTGACATTCACAGGCATGACTAGGCATGATGGGAATTGTAGTTCCTGAACAACTGGAGGGCCATAGATTGAAGACCCCTGATCTAGGTGAAGCACGTCTGAATATTCATTATTGATTTTAATTCTTGCTCTAGGTTCATTATAGAGTAGCTTCACCCACCTAATAAAAGAGGTACCGAACCCAAATCGCTCCAGCACCATCCATAAATAGTCCCATTCCAGGCTATTGAAGGCCTTAGCAGCATCCAAGGCCTAGATGGTCCTGGGGCCTAAGTTGTCAGTTGGAATCTGCATATTTAAGAAGACTCTTCTAATGTTAGTGCTAGTTGGGATAGTTGGGATAAAACCTGATTGGTCAGAATATATCAACTTTTGAATACATTTGTTTAGGCGGGTTGCTAAAACTTTAGCCAAGATTTTTACATCAGTACATAATAATGAAATTGGACAATAAGAGGAGACGTCCTGCTGATCCTTCCCCTCCTCATGTATTACAATGCTAGTGGCTTCCGTCATTGAGGTAGGGAGTCTGACATTATCTGACGCCCATCCCAGTGTTTTCAGGTAATTCAGGGAGTAATACCTCACCATAACATTTATATATTTCTACCGGAAGCCCATCCTGGTGATTTTATGGTTAGGCATCCCCGCCACTGCCCGTTCCAACTCCTCTAGAGTCACTGGTGCTTCTAGATCTATTCTATCCTTCTCTGACAGGGATAGATATTCGCTGGAGGAAATAATCCGATATTGCACTCCCCCACTCCCCTATTGGATTTATACAGAGACTTGTAATAATTGATAAATGCATGCATTATCTCTAACGCGTCGGTAATGATCTCTCCACTTGATGTCCTGATCGCCGAGACAGTAGAAGGGGAAGTATTAGATTTAATCAAGAGGGAGAGTGTACGACCGTCCCTCTCCCCCTCACCAAAATGGCACTGCCGCTGGAATATTCGTCTATTCTCCGTCCTAGTAATTGCCATTTTATAGACTTGTTGCTTATCCAACCATTCTCTCTCTGTCTGTCAGGGGTTGGATCTTCAACATATCGCTTCTCTGTCTGGATCGCCTCGTTCTTAATGACCTCCTCCCACTCTCTCAAATTCCCCTTTGTTGGATTCCCCTTGTTGGATTAAGAGGCCTCTGAGATAGGCCTTTAAGGAGTCCCAAACCACCCCAGGCAGCGCCGTGCCTGTATTGATTTGTACAAATTCCTTCAATCTAGACCACTTCTCCAGGGTTGCCAATCAATTCCAGCCAACAAGGGCTGATTTTCCATTCCCTAGGATGAGCTTTACCCCCTGTATTTATTGTCAGCACCAACGGGGAGTGGTCCAACACTCCTCTTGGACCATACTCTACATTTCTTACTAATGGTATTACCTCCCCGTTGCCCAGGGCCATGTCAATTCTAGAGAGAGTGAGGTAAGAGCTTGAGAACGCAAGGATACTGCCTTTCTTGTGGATAGCGCACTCACCACATGTCGCTCAGACCCAATTCCACCAAGAATCGAGATAGCCGACCCTCGCCTGCCAAATTGATTCTATTTCCCAGTGGAAACCTATCTAGACTCTTATCCAGAAACTTCATTAAAATCACCCACCACTATTATACGGGGTTCCTGCTTTATCCAGAACAAACTCCAATGGCTTATGTAGGACCTTCAGCTTAAAAAGGAGGGTGAATACAAAAATATTTGCCAACACAAAAAGTTTATTTTCAATAGAGCAAAGCAAAAAATATACCGGCCCTGTTTTTTCGATACAACTCTCTCTGCAGGAAAACGCCACTCCTCTCCCAGCTAGAATACTCACCCCCCTCGAATAGGAGGAGCGGACCGAATGGTATTGAGCCTGGAACTTCCGGTTAGGGATTTGCAATACAGTTTCATTGGTTAAATGCGTTTCCTGCAAACAGAGCAGTCCGGGCCCACCCCCCTCCAGTGTCGATAGGACCGTAGCCTTCTTAATTGGATCCCCCAGGCCCCCAACATTCCATGAGGTTATACTAAAATTCCTTACTTACAAGGTAAAGTAACAAAAAATAAATCCGCACTAAAGACCTGCAGTAAACTAAATAAAAGAATAATTAACCTAAAAGGCCCGCTCACACCTCTCCATCCCAAGTGACCTCTCCAAACTATATATTCCTTCTCCCACTATTTGTGCCTTCTGACGTGTTAATATTTGTGATATGTGGTAATTAACCCTCACCCAACTCCTATCCCTGCCACCCAACCCTCCCTTATCCCTCCGCCCATGCCCATCGGGGCCAACCCTAAGGGCTTCACCTGTGACCTTACCATCCACTTATGTACATTCAAACCAAAAGAGTGCCCCCCCCCCCCTCCGCTCTCTCCATATTGGACAAACAATCTTATTTTCATGACATTTCAGTGATATTGCAATTCTAGTGATGATCAAACCAAACAAAAAAAAGGGGGGGGGGGGCAGAAGGGAGAGGGGGAAAGGAGGGCCTCTGAGCCCAAAAAGGCACAATATACCTCAACCAAACCACCCCCCCACGCACAATCAAAATAGTTCCATGCTCAATAGTTCCTACAAGTCCCTTCTATTCTCCTCCAGCCATTTCTCTACTTCAGGAGGTGAGTTCAAAAATAAAGTTCCACCCAAAGCTGTCACCCGCAAACATGTTGGGTACAGCAGAGCATACACAAACCTTGAACTTCTGCATAGTTCACTTAATTGGTATAAATCCCGCTCTGCGCTTCTGGAGATCTGGTGAGAAGTCCGGATCAAATGAGACCCCATTATACATAATGTCCCCCTTCTCTCTGGCTCTCTGTAATAGGATCACCTTGTCATTATACTTAACAAGTTTCAAAAGTAGTGGCCTAGTATACTCCCCCATCTGTTGGGTCCTAACGGGGACTCGGTGAGCTCTTTCGATCGCAAATAGTGATGTAAAAGTGGAGTCTCCAAATATTTCCCTAAACCACCCCTCAAGAAAAACTATGGGATTGGGACCCTCACTCTTCTCCGGTAAGCCTTTCAGTCTCACATTATTTCTACGGCTTCTATTTTCCATATCGTCGAGTTTAGCTGCCTGTGTAGCCATTTGTTCCTGTAGCCCCTTAATTTCTCGCTTTAGTGGATATAGGTTTATCCTCGACTGTACTTAGTACCATATTTACCACATTTTGTCATGTTACAGCTAAAAACATGAATGTATTTTATTGGGATTTTATGTGATAGACCAACACAAAGGGGTTGATTTACTAAAGGAAAATAGACTGTGCACTTTGCAAAGTGCAGTTGCACTCTGCGAGAGCAGTTGCTCCAGGTCTTAGTAAATAAGGAAAAGCTCTGCTGGATTCCATCATCCAATCATATGCAAGCAAAAAGGCTGTTTTTTAAATTTTCCTTGCACATGATTGGGTATTCTTTGCAGAGTGAAGCTTTACCTCTTTTACTAAGATCTGGAGCAACTGCACTTTGCAACGTGCACAGTCTATTTGCCTTTAGTAAATCAACCCCAAAGTGTCACATAATTGTGACGTGGAAGGAAAATGATAAATGATACAAATATGTGAAAAGTGTGTGTGGGGGGGCATTTGTATTCAGCCCCCTTTACTCTGATACCCCTAACTAAAATCTAGTGGAACCAATTGCCTTCAGAAGTCACCTAATCAGTAAATAGAGTCAACCTGTGTGTCATTTAATCTCAGTATAAATACAGCTGTTCTGTGAAGCCCTCAGTGGTTTGTTAGAGAACCTCAGTTAACAAACAGCATCATGAAGGCCAAGGAACACACCAGACAGGTCAGGGATAAAGTTGTGGAGAAGTATAAAGCAGGGTTAGGTTATAAAAAAATCTCCCAAGCTTTGAATATCTCACGGAGCTCTGTTCAATCCATCATCGGAAAATGGAAAGAGTATGGCACAACTGCAAACCTACCAAGACATGGCCGTCCACCTAAACTGACCGGCCGGGCAAGGAGAGCATTCATCAGAGAAGAGCCAAGAGATCCATGGTAACTCTGGAGGAGCTGCAGAGATCCACAGCTCAGGTGGGAGAATCTGTCCACAGGACTACTATTAGTCGTGTTCTCCACAAATCTGCCCTTTATGGAAGAGTGACAAGAAGAAAGACATTGGAGAAAGAAAGTCATAAGAAGTCCTGTTTGTAGTTTGTGAGAAGCCACGTGGAGGACACAGCAAACGTGTGGAAGAAGGTGATCTGGTCAGAGGAGACCAAAATTCTACTTTTTGTCCTAAAAGCAAAACGCTATGTGTGGGGAAAACTAACACTGCACATCCCCCTGAACACACCATCCCCACCGTGAAACATGGTGGTGGCAGCATCATGTGGTGGGGATGCTTTTCTTCAGCAGGGACAGGGAAGCTGGTCAGAGTTGATGGGAAGATGGATGGAGACAAATACAGGACAATCTTAGAAGAAAACCTGTTAGAGTCTACAAAAGACTTGAGACTGGGGCGGAGGTTCACCTTCCAGCAGGACAACGACCCGAAACATCCAGCCAGAGCTACAATGGAATGGTTTAGATCAAAGCATATTCATGTGTTAGAATGGCCCAGTCACAGTCCAGACCTAAATCACATTGAGAATCTGTGGCAAGACTTGAAAATTGCTGTTCACAGACGCTCTCCATCCAATCTGACAGAGCTTGAGATATTTTACAAAGAAGAATGGGCAGAAATGTCCCTCTTTAGATGGGCAAAGCTGGTAGAGACACCCCCAAAAAGACTTGTAGAGAAAGGGGGTTCTACAAAGTATTGACTCCGGGGGGCGCCATACAAATGTCCCCCCCCCCCCCACACTTTTCACATATTTATTTGTATCATTTATCATTTTCCTTCCACTTCACAATTATGTGACACTTTGTGTTGGTCTATCACATAAAATCCCAATAAAATACATTTATGTTTTTGGTTGTAACAAAATGTGAAGAATTTCAAGGGGTATGAATACTTTTTCAAAGCACTGTACCTACCACCTACAAAGACATCCCTACTGACCCCTCACCTACTGCTACTATAGAGGGGTAGGTGAGGGGTCAGTAGGGATGTTACTATATGTGATGTTTACTCTACCATAGATAGATAGATAGATAGATAGATAGATAGATAGATAGATAGATAGATAGATAGATAGATAGATAGATACACACAGTATCTGACAAAAGTAAGTACACCCCTCGGTGACATGTGTGTAAATCTTTTCTTCTATCTTTTCTTGTGACAACACTGAAGAAATGACACTTGTCTACAATGTAAAGTAGTGAGTGTACAGCTTGTATAACAGTGTAAATTTACTGTCCCCTCAAAATAACTCAACACACAGCCATTAATGTCTAAACCACTGGCAACAAAAGTCAGTACACCCCTAAGTGAAAATCTCCAAATTGGGCCCAAAGTGTCAATATTTTGTGTGGCCTCCATTATTTTCCAGCACTGCCTTAACCCTCTTGGGCATGGAGGTCACCAGAGCTTCACAGGTTGTCACTGGAGTCCTCTTCCCCTCCCCCATGATGACATCACAGAGCTGGTGGATGTTAGAGACCTTGTGCTCCTCCACCTTCCGTTTGAGGAGGTCCCACAGATGATCAATAGGGTTTAGGTCTGGAGACATGCTTGGCCAGTCCATCACCTTTACCCTCAGCTTCTTTAGCAAGGCAGTGGTGGTCTTGGAGGTGTGTTTGGGGTGGTTATCATGTTGGAATACTGCCCTGCGGTCCAGTCTCTGAAGGGAGGGGATCATGCTCTGCTTCAGTATGTCACAGTACATGTTGGCATTCATGGTTCCCTCAATGATCTGTAGCCCCCCAGTGCCGGCAGCACTCATGCAGCCCCAGACCATGACACTCCCACCACCATGCTTGACTGTAGACAAGACACACTTGTCTTTGTCCTCCTCACCTGGTTGCCACCACACACGCTTGACACCATCTGAACCAAATACGTTTATCTTGGTCTCATCAGACCACAGGACATGGTTCCAGTAATCCATGTCCTTAGTCTGCTTGTCTTCAGCAAACTGTTTGTGGACTTTCTTGTACATCATCTTTAGAAGAGGCTTCCTTCTGGGATGACAGCCATGCAGACCAATTTGATGCAGTGTGCGGCGTATGGTCTGAGCACTGACAGGCTGACCCCCCCACCCCTACAACCTCTGCAGCAATGCTGGCAGCACTCATACGTCTATTTCCCAAAGACAACCTCTGGATATGACGCTGAGCACGTGACCTCAACTTCTTTGGTGGACCATGGCGAGGCCTGTTCTGAGTGGAACCTGTCCTGTTATACCACTGTATGGTCTTGGCCACCGTGCTGCAGCTCAGTTTCAGGGTCTTGGCAATCTTCTTATAGCCTAGGCCATCTTTATGTAGAGCAACAATTCTTTTCTTCAGATCCTCAGAGAGTTCTTTGCCATGAGGTGCCATGTTGTACTTCCAGTGACCAGTATGAGAGAGTGATAACACCAAATTTAACACACCTGCTCCTTATTCACACCTGAGACCTTGTAATACTAACGAGTCACATGACACCGGGGAGGGAAAATGGCTAATTGGGCCCAATTTGGAGATTTTCACTTAGGGGTGTACTGACTTTTGTCAGATACTGTATATAGATAGATATATATCTCTGGTATTGTAGGACCTCCCTGCTCCCCCTCCTCCTGTATTACGTAATGATGAGGATGTTCCGGGATTCTATAGATAGACAGAACATTGGTGTCACAATATATAATTATCCAAATATAATAATAGGAAGGCAGGGAAGAAGGAAACATCTATCAGATTGGGCAATGTATGAAAAGATAGAAGAAAATATTTGCAAAAATGTGACTGAGGGGTGTACTTACTTTTGTGAGATACTGTATATAGGTAGATAGATATCTGGTATTGTAGGACCTCCCTGCTCCCCTCCCCCTCCTGTAATACATAATGATGAGGATGTTCCGGGGTTCTATAGATAGACGGAACATTGGCGTCACAATATATAATTATCCGGATATAATAATAGGAGGGCGGGGAAGAAGGAAACATCTATCAGATTGGGCAATGTATCTATATATAGAAGAACGTTACACTGGGGGGGGGGGAACTCTCCGCCATCCAGAAAACACATCAGTTCTAGGAGGAGTGACCCTCCCCTCCTATTGGTCAGAAGTCAGGACCATCTTCAGCCAATGGGCAGACACACTGATCTCTGATGGGACACACTGATGGGAATTATCTGAATCTGGAAGTCCTCCTAAAAATAGGGACCCCACAGATCTCTAAATCCACCCACAAATGACAGATCCCAGCCGGCTTCTTCACAAAGGGGGTGGGGGTGCTAAGTGACATCATTGACTGAAAATGGTCATAACCATATTTAGACATCACCGAGGATCCCCGACCCGATTGTTTACAAACATTCAGCCGCTGTCATTTGGAGGGGATGGGACTACAGCGGCTCATTGACAGATCCCCGCCCGCTGTCACCATAAAGGAGTCCATCCCCCTGTACCTGACCTGCAGGGGCCTTTCCCCAGGAATGTGTCATTTTAAAGTTTGCGTTTTGTAGACTTTTATTGGGGTGCCATGTTTGGGTTTAGTGGACTTTTATTGGGGCTCCATGTTTGGGTTTTAGTGGACCTTTACTGGGGCTCTATGTTTGCGTTTAGTGGACTTTTATTGGGGTGCCATGTTTGGGTTTAGTGGACTTTTACTGGGGGGTCCATGTTTACATTTAGTGGACTTTTATTGGGGTGCCATGTTTGGGTTTAGTGGACTTTTATTGGGGTGCCATGTTTGGGTTTAGTGGACTTTTACTGGGGGTCCATGTTTGGGTTTAGTGAACTTTTATTGCGGTGCCATGTTTATATTTAGTGGACTTTTATTGGGGTGCCATTTTTGGGTTTAGTGGACTTTTACTGTGGGTCCATATTTGGGTTTACAGGACTTTTATTTGGGTGCCATGCTTAGGTTTTAGTGGACTTTTATTGGGGCTCCATGTTTGGGTTTAGTGAACTTTTAGTGGGGCTCCATGTTTGGGTTTAGTAGACTTTTATTGGGGTGCCATGTTTGTATTTAGTGGACTTTTATTGGGGTTCCATTTTGGGGTTTAGTGGACTTTTACTGTGGGTCCATATTTGGGTTTACAGGACTTTTATTTGGGTGCCATGCTTAGGTTTTAGTGGACTTTTATTGGGGCTCCATGTTTGGGTTTAGTGAACTTTTAGTGGGGCTCCATGTTTGGGTTTAGTAGACTTTTATTGGGGTGCCATGTTTGGGTTTAGTGGAATTTTATTGGGGCTCCGTGTTTGGGTTTAGTGGACTTTTACTGGGGGTGCCATGTTTGGGGTTTGTGAACTTTTATTGGGGTGCCATGTTTGGGTTTAGTGGACTTTTATTGGGGTGCCATGTTTGGGTTTAGTGGACTTTTATTGAGGCACCATGTTTGGGTTTAGTGGACTTTTAGTGGGATGCCATGTTTGGGGTTTTCTGGACATTTATTGGGTTGCCATGTTTGTGTTTAGTGGACTTTTATTGGGATGCCATGTGTACATTTAATGGACTTTTATTGGGGCTTCATGCTTGGGTTTTAGTGGACCTTTACTGGGGCTCTATGTTTAGGTTTGGTGGACTTTTATTGGGGTGCCATGTTTGGGTTTAGTGGACTTTTATTGGGGTGCCATGTTTGGGTTTAGTGGACTTTTATTGAGGCACCATGTTTGGGTTTAGTGGACTTTTAGTGGGATGCCATGTTTGGGGTTTTCTGGACATTTATTGGGGTGCCATGTTTGTGTTTAGTGGACTTTTAGTGGGATGCTATGTGTACATTTAGTGGACTTTTATTGGGGCTTCATGCTTGGGTTTTAGTGGACCTTTACTGGGGCTCTATGTTTGGGTTTAGTGGACTTTTATTGGGGTGCCATGTTTGGGTTTAGTGGACATTTACTGAGGATCCATGTTTACATTTAGTGGACTTTTATTGGGGTGCCATGTTTGGGTTTAGTGGATTTTTATTGGGGTGCCATGTTTGGGTTTAGTGGAATTTTATTTGGGTTCCATGTTTGAGTTTAGTGGACTTTTACTGGGGGTCCACGTTTGGGTTTAGTGGACTTTTATTAGGGTGCCATGTTTACATTTAGTGGACTTTTATTGGGGTGCCATTTTTGGGTTTAGTGGACTTTTACTGGGGGTCCATGTTTGGGTTTAGTGGACTTTTACTGGGGGTCCATGTTTGGGTTTAGTGGACTTTTATTGGGGTGCCATGTTTACATTTAGTGGACTTTTATTGGGGTGCCATTTTTGGGTTTCGTGGACTTTTACTGTGGGTCCATATTTGGGTTTACAGGACTTTTATTTGGGTGCCATGCTTAGGTTTTAGTGGACTTTTATTGGGACTCCATGTTTGGGTTTGGTGAACTTTTAGTGGGGCTCCATGTTTGGGTTTGGTAGACTTTTATTGGGGTGCCATGTTTGGGTTTAGTGGAATTTTATTGGGGCTCCGTGTTTGGGTTTGGTGTACTTTTACTGGGGGGTCCATGTTTGGGTTTAGTGGACTTTTAGTGGGGTGCCATGTTTACATTTAGCGGACTTTTATTTGGGTGCCATGCTTGGGTTTTAGTGGACCTTTACTGGGGCTCTATGTTTGGGTATAGTGGACTTTTAATGGGATGCCATGTTTGGGTTTAGTGGACTTTTAATGGGATGCCATGTTTGGGTTTAGTGGACTTTTACTGGGGGGTCCATGTTTACATTTAGTGGACTTTTATTGGGGTGCCATGTTTGGGTTTAGTGGACTTTTATTGGGGTGCCATGTTTGGGTTTAGTGGACTTTTACTGGGGGTCCATGTTTGGGTTTAGTGAACTTTTATTGCGGTGCCATGTTTATATTTAGTGGACTTTTATTGGGGTGCCATTTTGGGTTTAGTGGACTTTTACTGTGGGTCCATATTTGGGTTTACAGGACTTTTATTTGGGTGCCATGCTTAGGTTTTAGTGGACTTTTATTGGGGCTCCATGTTTGGGTTTAGTGAACTTTTAGTGGGGCTCCATGTTTGGGTTTAGTAGACTTTTATTGGGGTGCCATGTTTGTATTTAGTGGACTTTTATTGGGGTTCCATTTTGGGGTTTAGTGGACTTTTACTGTGGGTCCATATTTGGGTTTACAGGACTTTTATTTGGGTGCCATGCTTAGGTTTTAGTGGACTTTTATTGGGGCTCCATGTTTGGGTTTAGTGAACTTTTAGTGGGGCTCCATGTTTGGGTTTAGTAGACTTTTATTGGGGTGCCATGTTTGGGTTTAGTGGAATTTTATTGGGGCTCCGTGTTTGGGTTTAGTGGACTTTTACTGGGGGTGCCATGTTTGGGGTTTGTGAACTTTTATTGGGGTGCCATGTTTGGGTTTAGTGGACTTTTATTGGGGTGCCATGTTTGGGTTTAGTGGACTTTTATTGAGGCACCATGTTTGGGTTTAGTGGACTTTTAGTGGGATGCCATGTTTGGGGTTTTCTGGACATTTATTGGGTTGCCATGTTTGTGTTTAGTGGACTTTTATTGGGATGCCATGTGTACATTTAATGGACTTTTATTGGGGCTTCATGCTTGGGTTTTAGTGGACCTTTACTGGGGCTCTATGTTTAGGTTTGGTGGACTTTTATTGGGGTGCCATGTTTGGGTTTAGTGGACTTTTATTGGGGTGCCATGTTTGGGTTTAGTGGACTTTTATTGAGGCACCATGTTTGGGTTTAGTGGACTTTTAGTGGGATGCCATGTTTGGGGTTTTCTGGACATTTATTGGGGTGCCATGTTTGTGTTTAGTGGACTTTTAGTGGGATGCTATGTGTACATTTAGTGGACTTTTATTGGGGCTTCATGCTTGGGTTTTAGTGGACCTTTACTGGGGCTCTATGTTTGGGTTTAGTGGACTTTTATTGGGGTGCCATGTTTGGGTTTAGTGGACATTTACTGAGGATCCATGTTTACATTTAGTGGACTTTTATTGGGGTGCCATGTTTGGGTTTAGTGGATTTTTATTGGGGTGCCATGTTTGGGTTTAGTGGAATTTTATTTGGGTTCCATGTTTGAGTTTAGTGGACTTTTACTGGGGGTCCACGTTTGGGTTTAGTGGACTTTTATTAGGGTGCCATGTTTACATTTAGTGGACTTTTATTGGGGTGCCATTTTTGGGTTTAGTGGACTTTTACTGGGGGTCCATGTTTGGGTTTAGTGGACTTTTACTGGGGGTCCATGTTTGGGTTTAGTGGACTTTTATTGGGGTGCCATGTTTACATTTAGTGGACTTTTATTGGGGTGCCATTTTTGGGTTTCGTGGACTTTTACTGTGGGTCCATATTTGGGTTTACAGGACTTTTATTTGGGTGCCATGCTTAGGTTTTAGTGGACTTTTATTGGGACTCCATGTTTGGGTTTGGTGAACTTTTAGTGGGGCTCCATGTTTGGGTTTGGTAGACTTTTATTGGGGTGCCATGTTTGGGTTTAGTGGAATTTTATTGGGGCTCCGTGTTTGGGTTTGGTGTACTTTTACTGGGGGGTCCATGTTTGGGTTTAGTGGACTTTTAGTGGGGTGCCATGTTTACATTTAGCGGACTTTTATTTGGGTGCCATGCTTGGGTTTTAGTGGACCTTTACTGGGGCTCTATGTTTGGGTATAGTGGACTTTTAATGGGATGCCATGTTTGGGTTTAGTGGACTTTTAATGGGATGCCATGTTTGGGTTTAGTGGACTTCTACTGGGGCTTCATGTTTGGGTTTTGTGGACTTTTTTGGGGTGCCATGTTTGGGGTTTGTGGACTTTTATTGGGGTGCCATGTTTGGGTTTAGTGGACTTTTATTGAGGCGCCATGTTTGGGTTTAGTGGACTTTTAGTGGGATGCCATGTTTGGGGTTTTCTGGACATTTATTGGGGTGCCATGTTTGGGTTTAGTGGACTTTTAGTGGGATGCCATGTGTACATTTAGTGGACTTTTATTGAGGCTCCATGCTTGGGTTTTAGTGGACCTTTACTGGGGCTCTATGTTTGGGTTTAGTGGACTTTTATTGGGGTGTCATGTTTGGGTTTAGTGGACTTTTACTGGGGGTCCATGTTTACATTTAGTGGACTTTTATTGGGGTGCCATGTTTGGGTTTAGTGGAATTTTATTGGGGTGCCATGTTTGGGTTTAGTGGACTTTTATTGGGGTGCCATGTTTGGGTTTAGTGGAATTTTATTGGGGCTCCATGTTTGGGTTAGTGGACTTTTACTGGGGGCCCACGTTTGGGTTTAGTGGACTTTTAATGGGGTGCCATGTTTGTATTTAGTGGACTTTTATTGGGGTGCCATTTTGGGGTTTAGTGGACTTTTACTGTGGGTCCATATTTGGGTTTACAGGACTTTTATTTGGGTGCAATGCTTAGGTTTTAGTGGACTTTTATTGGGGCTCCATGTTTGGGTTTAGTGAACTTTTATTGGGGCTCCATGTTTGGGTTTGGTAGACTTTTATTGGGGTGCCATGTTTGGGTTTAGTGGAATTTTATTGGGGGCTCCATGTTTTTTGTTTGGTGGACTTTTACTGGGGGGTCCATGTTTGGGTTTAGTGGACTTTTAGTGGGGTGCCATGTTTACATTTAGTGGACTTTTATTTGGGTGCCATGCTTGGGTTTTAGTTGACCTTTACTGGGGCTCTATGTTTGGGTATAGTGGACTTTTAATAGGATGCCATGTTTGGGTTTAGTGGACTTTTATTGGGGCTCCATGTTTGGGTTTAGTGGACTTCTACTGGGGCTCCATGTTTGGGTTTTGTGGACTTTTTTGGGGTGCCATGTTTAGGGTTTGTGGACTTTTATTGGGGTGCCATGTTTGGGTTTAGTGGACTTTTATTGAGGCACCATGTTTGGGTTTAGTGGATTTTTAGTGAGATGCCACGGGGCACGGGGCTGGATGGGGCCCCATGTAATGCAGATCTGGACGGGGCCTCATGTGATGGAGATCTGGATAGGGCCCCATGTGATGGAGGTCTGGATAATGGACGGGGAACCATGTGATAGAGGTCTGGATGATGGACGGGGAACCATGTGATGGAGGTCTGGATGATGGATGGGGCCCCATGTGATGGAGGTCTGGATGATGGATGGGGCCCCATGTGATGGAGGTCTGGATGATGGACAGGGCCCCATGTGACGGAGGTCTGGGGGGGTCAGCTCAGTTCCAGAGTGAATCTCTCAATGTAGTAGATATAGCTGACAGTCTGTACACTCCTCCCAGTACCAGTACATTCTCCTCTCACTGGTTTCTGCTGGTTCCCGCAGTCTCATTCTTCCCACCGGGGCCAGATCTTCCAGTCAGACCAGTGAGTGGTGGGGGCCCGGGGACTGGAGAGGACTGGCTGGAGGGAAGACAAAAGATGCTGGTAGGGAGCCGAGGATGAACTTTATCATATAGAGGAGAAAACAGAGAGGGCTCAGGAGAGAGTGATCTGCCTCCGGGGGGGGGGGGGGGGCAACTAGACTGACAAGATCACAGGGAGGGGCTCCTTGTATGATATAGCTCTGACATATACTACAGTGTTGTACAGAGATCACCGAGTCAATCACATTAGTCTCTGTACAGAGGAGCTTACACTCTAATGTCCCCTCCCCCCACAGTCACATCAGTCTCTATACAGAGGAGCTTACACTCTAATGTCCCCTCCCCCCACAGTCACATCAGTCTCTATACAGAGGAGCTTACACTCTAATGTCCCCTCCCCCCACAGTCACATCAGTCTCTATACAGAGGAGCTTACACTCTAATGTCCCCTCCCCCCACAGTCACATCAGTCTCTGTACAGAGGAGCTTACACTCTAATGTCCCCTCCCCCCACAGTCACATCAGTCTCTATACAGAGGAGCTTACACTCTAATGTCCCCTCCCCCACAGTCACATCAGTCTCTATACAGAGGAGCTTACACTCTAATGTCCCCTCCCCCACAGTCACATCAGTCTCTATACAGAGGAGCTTACACTCTAATGTCCCCTCCCCCCACAGTCACATCAGTCTCTATACAGAGGAGCTTACACTCTAATGTCCCCTCCCCCACAGTCACATCAGTCTCTATACAGAGGAGCTTACACTCTAATGTCCCCTCCCCCACAGTCACATCAGTCTCTGTACAGAGGAGCTTACACTCTAATGTCCCCTCCCCCCACAGTCACATCAGTCTCTATACAGAGGAGCTTACACTCTAATGTCCCCTCCCCCCACAGGCACATCAGTCTCTGTACAGAGGAGCTTACACTCTAATGTCCCCTCCCCCACAGTCACATCAGTCTCTATACAGAGGAGCTTACACTCTAATGTCCCCTCCCCCCACAGTCACATCAGTCTCTGTACAGAGGAGCTTACACTCTAATGTCCCCTCCCCCACAGTCACATCAGTCTCTGTACAGAGGAGCTTCTCCACCAGGTGGTGCTGTTCTGCAGGGTGCTGTTGGCTCACTCTCTTGTGATCTCAGCTGAGAGAAGCAGTAATCCTGGGGCCTCTCATGCAGGCTTTTCCCAGGCAAGCATGGACCAAATTTGGGAAGACGAAGGTGGAGGCTCTCCAGAGGCGCTGAGGCCTACTCCATGTGCTCGAGCTGTAATGGATCCTGGGCCTGTCCCTATGCAAAAAGAGTCCTTACCAGTCCTCCATGATAAAGCGGTGAACAGAATTTGCCGCATTGCTAAGGAGGAACAGAAACTTTCTGTCATGACAGAAGATCTCAGGAAAAAGAAATCTCTGCACAGTAAGTCTGGAAATAGTAAGAGGAAAGCAGGGCTGTGTTTTGGCCTAGGCCAACAAGGCCTAGGCCTAGGGCGGCACTTTGAGGGGGGCTGCAAAAAAAGCCACCCCCCCGCATGAGAGAAAGTCCTCCGACCCGATTCCCAGCTCCCGCGGCCACCCCCGCACACATGCAGCCCATGGCGGCCGCCTTGCTGTGGCGGCACCGCTGTGTATGGGCATGCTTGGCAGAGGGTGGAGGGGCGTGTCATGTCCCTCCACCCTCTGCCAATCACGCCCATACACAGCGGTGCCGCTACAGCAGGGCGGCCGCCATGGGCTGCATGTGGGCGGGGGGCGGCTGCGGGAGCCGGGAATCGAGAAGATGAGTGGGGGGACTTTCTCCTATGCGGGGGGGCGTGTGACTCCAGCCCCCATAAGCGGCCGGTGACTGACGGAGGTGGAGCCTTATGCTCCGCCTACCCTCTTCCGCACTGCTTTCCTTAATTCTTCTTCTTGGCACTGGGGCGGGGTCTGGCAGTGACTTGTCAGGAGGAAGGAGAGAGAGAGAGGAGCACGAGGGAAACCCCCAGGACAGCAGGTAAAATTAATAAATTATATCAGTGTTATGGGCACAGTGTTGGCATTTGATGGCACAGTGGCTACAATTGATGGGCACAGTGGCTACAATTGATGGGCACAGTGGCTACAATTGATGGGCACAGTGGCTGCATTTGATGGCACAGTGGCTACAATTGATGGGCACAGTGGCTGCATTTGATGGCACAGTGGCTACAATTGATGGGCACAGTGGCTACAATTGATGGGCACAGTGGCTACAATTGATGGGCACAGTGGCTGCATTTGATGGCACAGTGGCTACAATTGATGGGCACAGTGGCAGCATTTGATGGGCACAGTGGCTACAATTGATGGGCACAGTGGCTACAATTGATGGGCACAGTGGCTACAAATGATGGGCACAGTGGCTGCATTTGATGGCACAGTGGCTACAATTGATGGGCACAGTGGCTGCATTTGATGGCACAGTGGCTACAATTGATGGGCACAGTGGCTACAATTGATGGGCACAGTGGCTACAATTGATGGGCACAGTGGCTGCATTTGATGGCACAGTGGCTACAATTGATGGGCACAGTGGCTGCATTTGATGGCACAGTGGCTACAATTGATGGGCGCAGTGGCTGCATTTCAGGGCACAGTGGCTACAATTGATGGGCACAGTGGCTGCAATTGATGGGCACAGTGGCAGCAATTGATTGGTACAGTGGCTGCGTTTGAGGGCACAGTGGCTACAATTGATGGGCACAGTGGCAGCATTTGATGGGCACAGCGGCTGCGTTTAAGGGCAAAGTGGCTGCGTTTGATAACACAGTGGCTGCGTTTGATGGCATAGTGGCTGCAATTGATGGGCACAGTGGCTGCAATTGATGGGCACAGTGGTTGTGTTTGAGGGCACAGTGGCTGCAGTTGATGGGCACAGTGGCTGAATTTCAGGGCACAGTGGCTACAATTGATGAGCACAGTGGCTGCAATTGATGGGCACAGTGGCTGCGTTTGAGGGCACAGTGGTTGCATTTGAGGGCAGTGGCTGTGTTTGATGGGCACAGTGGCTGAAGTTGATGGGCACAGTGGCTGTGTTTGAGGGCACAGTGGTTGCATTTGAGGGCAGTGGCTGCGTTTGATGGGCACAGTGGCTGCAGTTGATGGGCACAGTGGCTGCGTTTGATGGGCACAGTGGCCGCGTTTGATGGGCACAGTGGCCGCGTTTGATGGGCACAGTGGCCGCGTTTGATGGGCACAATGGCTACAATTGATGGGCACAGTGGCTGCGTTTGGTGGGCACGGTGGCTGCATTTGGTGGGCACAGTGGCTACAATTGATGGGCACAGTGGCTGCGTTTGGTGGGCACAGTGGCTGCATTTGGTGGGCACAGTGGCTACAATTGATGGGCACAGTGGCTACAACTGATGGGCACAGTGGCAGCATTTGATGGGCACAGTGGCTGCGTTTGGTGGGCACAGTGGCTGCATTTGGTGGACACAGTGGCTACAACTGATGGGCACAGTGGCTACAATTGATGGGCACAGTGGCTGCATTTGAGGGCACAGCGGCTACAATTGATGGGCACAGTGGCAGCATTTGATGGGCACAGTGGCTGCGTTTGAGGCACAGTGGCTACAATTGATGGGCACAGTGGCAGCATTTGATGGGCACAGTGGCTGCGTTTGAGGGCACAGTGGTTGCATTTGAGGGCAGTGGCTGCGTTTGATGGGCACAGTGGCTGCAATTGATGGGCACAGTGGCAGCAATTGATTGGTACAGTGGCTGCGTTTGAGGGCACAGTGGCTACAATTGATGGGCACAGTGGCAGCATTTGATGGGCACAGCGGCTGTGTTTAAGGCACAGTGGCTGCGTTTGATAACACAGTGGCTGCGTTTGATGGCATAGTGGCTGCAATTGATGGGCACAGTGGCTGCAATTGATGGGAACAGTGGTTGTGTTTGAGGGCACAGTGGCTGCAGTTGATGGGCACAGTGGCTGAATTTCAGGGCACAGTGGCTACAATTGATGAGCACAGTGGCTGCAATTGATGGGCACAGTGGCTGCGTTTGAGGGCACAGTGGTTGCATTTGAGGGCAGTGGCTGCGTTTGATGGGCACAGTGGCTGCAGTTGATGGGCACAGTGGCTGTGTTTGAGGGCACAGTGGTTGCATTTAAAGGCAGTGGCTGCGTTTGATGGGCACAGTGCTGCAATTGATGGGCACATTGGCTGTGTTTGAGGGCACAGTGGTTGCATTTGAGGGCAGTGGCTGCGTTTGGATGGGCACAGTGGCTAGAGTTGATGGGCACAGTGGCTGCGTTTGATGGGCACAGTGGCCGCGTTTGATGGGCACAGTGGCCGCGTTTGATGGGCACAATGGCTACAATTGATGGGCACAGTGGCTGCGTTTGGTGGGCACAGTGGCTGCATTTGGTGGGCACAGTGGCTACAATTGATGGGCACAGTGGCTGCGTTTGGTGGGCACAGTGCTGCATTTGGTGGGCACAGTGGCTACAATTGATGGGCACAGTGGCTACAACTGATGGGCACAGTGGCAGCATTTGATGGGCACAGTGGCTGCGTTTGGTGGGCACAGTGGCTGCATTTGGTGGACACAGTGGCTACAACTGATGGGCACAGTGGCTACAATTGATGGGCACAGTGGCTGCATTTGGTGGGCACAGTGGCTGCATTTGGTGGGCACAGTGGCTACAACTGATGGGTACAGTGGCTACAATTGATGGGCACAGTGCTGCATTTGGTGGGCACAGTGGTTACAATTGATGAAACAGTGACTGCGTTTGATGGGGCACAGTGAGGCTGTGTTTGATGGGGCACAGTGAGGCTGCAATTGATGGGGCACAGTGAGGCTGCAGTTGATGTCTTTTTTTCTGAATTTTTTAGTTTGTTTGCGCCCCCCCAAAAAAAAATTTTTGAGCACCAGCCGCCACTGGCATGTGCAAAGTGCTCCATGCATGCTAAAATCAATGCAAACCCATTAAAAGTCCACAATTAGTGAAAGTGCATTAATATGCAGATCATGATATTGCAATAAAGTGCTCCATCAATGCTGAAATCAATGCAAACTCATTAAAGAGAAGTCCGCCCCCACCCCGTGAAAACATTAAAACTCAGAAGCTACAAATACTGTAGCTGCTGCCTTTTATTATTAGGACCGCGATGTCGACACCTCAGCTGATTTTCGGATTGGCTCTCAGGTTTTGCCACCATCATTCATGGTAAGGGAAATAGGACGGTTCACTACTGCACGTGTGCGAAGCGCATTGCACTTTCTGAATGGCCCAATGGAGGAAGGAGGAGGAGGGCTGAACTTCACAGGGGGCAGCGCAGTCTCCCGGGAGTGGGGAGTAGCTGTGAGTGAGTAGCTGTCAAAAACAGGTACCTGTTCCCCCCTCCCCCCTGAAAGGTGCCAAATGAGCCTAAAGAGGAAGGGGTGTGGTTTACAGATGATAGGGTGGGTCTTAAACAGGAAGGGGTGTGGCCTAGGCAGGAAGTGGTGGGTCGTATTTAAAGTAGGGGGGTGCATGAGTTTAGTCAGGCCTAGGGCAGCACAAAACCTAAATACACCACTGGAGGGAAGTCTCCAAGGTGAAGTCCCTGGAAGAGGCATTGAAAAAGCAGAAGTTGGTTGATTCTCTGAAGGAGAGCAGTGGTGTGTTCAGAGAAAAGTGTGAGCAGGAGGAGAGATGCCAACAGATGAAGGAGAGTGCCTGTGCCAGTACCAGCCAGAGGGTGGATGCCGCAATAATGGCGACAGTATGGATGGTGGGTAAAGAAGTAGCTTCACATGGTGGCCCCAGTACTACCCCCGTCTCAGGATCTGTTGCACCTGAGTCAGTATCTGCCCCCCTCTCTCTCCAGCAGCCTGGGTCATCTCAGGAGGAGGTTGAGGAAAATGGCAGATTGCTGCAGACCATTACAGAAATGGAATCTCCCTTGAGTGGCACCAACCCATCAGATGAAGATCATGGGAATGCAGGAAGAGATGGCATGTATCCAGACAGAGAAGTTTCTGCTGGCTGTGAGGAGTTCCACATGGACATTAACAGTGCAGAGCAGGAATGTCACATGACAAACCAGATTTCAGAGGTTCCTATGCAGCCAGTTAATGTGTCATCTGTCCCAGTTATGAATTATGCTAAGGCTGTGTCGGGACAAAGTCATGCTGGTGGTGGTGGAAGAGAGCCAGTTGTGCGACTTTCACCTAACGCACCTTCTTCCATTAAACGCAGGAATGTGGTACAGCTCAGGTGGGAAGGAGGAGGTATTCCACCTATCAGGAGGGAGGTTGTGGATAAGATCCTAGCCATGGGATTTAAGACAGAGGATATTTATGCTCTTATCAGTCCGGCTGGCTCCTATGAATATGATTTATCATTTGTATGTCCAGAGTCGCTGGATCTGTTTTGGGAGCGGTTTGAGCGTGTATATAGGGGCCAGCTGGACTGGAAGGGGCTTATCCCCAAAGTTGTCTCACGTCAGCGCTTGATTAAGAATGTGACTATCCTGACAAGGAATGAGCCTATACCCCCTGAGGATTTATGGGTCTGGTTGAGGAGGTTTGGTGAAACATTGTGTCCCCTAAAAAAGATTGTGGATGATAGAGGAATCTGGACGGGTGGGTGGTCAGTGTCAATGAGGTTGAGTGTGTGTGGGAATGTGGTCCAGCATTTGCCCTCCTCTGCCTTTATTGGTAGAGATAGGATTACCGTCTTCTACCCTGGTCAACCTAAGCTGTGCCATAAATGTGGAGTCAAGGGATATTTCTCCTCTAAATGTCCAGAACAGAAGTGGAACTGGGGCATCTGGCGAGGGACTGTATTAAATGTACCCTATGTGATAAGGTTGGTCACCCTTATAGCCGGTGCCCTGAGTTAGTGGAGGAATTTTTCCGTCTGGGTGGAGAAGAGTCTGGGTTGGCGGAGGTTGTACCAGGGATCCTAGTGTCTCTGTCCCATCAGAATCTGTGTCTGTGAGGCCCTCTGTGGTGTCGGTGTCCCCCCAGTCTGTGGTGTCATTGTCCCCCCAGTCTGTGGTGTCATTGTTCCCCCAGTCTGTGGTGTCAGTGTCCACCCGGTCTGTGGTTCCCCAGTCAGTGTCAGAAAGTGTGGCCTGTGTCCACACCTATTGTTTCTCCTAGTTTAGTGAAGGCAGTGGAGGGTGCTGGACCAACATGTATGGTGGTGCCAACCTCTCCTGCTCGGTGTGGCCGAAGTGCGGCTGGAGGTCGGCAGACACCGAGGGGTGGAGTGAGGGATGGATTGGATGATGGTGGAGGGGGAGGTGGGAAGGGAATGAGGGTGGCTGGTGCAGAATGCAAGGTGAATGATGTGGAAGTCAAGGTGAATGATGTGGGGGGGGGGGTGAATGATGTGGGGGGAGGGGTTAATGAGGGGGGTTTTGGAATCGCATCCTGATGGTGATTAAATCTCAAAATGTTTCTTAGCCTGGATTGTGTTTAAGTTGAGGTTCGGGGTTTGTAGTCTCTTTTTTGTTGTCATTAATGTTGCTTAATATGTTATCTTGTCAGGAAAAGTTTTTCTTTACTTGCTGATGTAAGCACGCTTGTTTTTGTTTAGTTGTTTATTTTTGTGTAAATATGTTTTTATTAATGAGCTGAATGTTTGTATGAATTTTTAATAAAAAAATGTACACTCTAATGTCCCCTTCCCCCTACAGTTACACACTATTATTATTACACATTTATATAGCTCTGACATAGACGGTGGCGCTGTATGCTGATGGGGATTGGTCGGATCCGGTTATTACCGGTGTGAATTGTTGCAGTTTAGGAGGGAATTGTTTCCAGAGACAACTTGATAGATTGTCGGGGGAGGGGCTGTCATGGATGGATGGATAGATGGGTGTGTTGGTGGATCTGGCTGGAGGCCAATGATGGTCAGAGAGGCAGAATAGACAGTGCCTTGAAAAAGTATTCATACCCCTTGAAATACCCCACATTTTCTCATGTTACAACCAAAAACGTAAATGTATTTTATTGGAATTTTATGTGATTGACCAACACAAAGTGTCACATAATTGTGAAGTGGAAGGAAAATGATAAATGATACAAATGAATATGTGAAAAGTGTGGGGGGCATTTGTATGGCGCCCCCTTTACTCTGATACCCCTAACTAAAATCTAGAGGAACCAATTGCCTTCAGAAGTCACCTAATTAGTAAATAGAGTCCACCTGTGTGTCATGTAATCTCAGTATAAATACAGCTGTTCTGTGAAGCCCTCAGAGGTTTGTTAGAGAACCTTAGGGGACAAACAGCATCATGAAGGCCAAGGAACACACCAGACAGGTCAAGGATAAAGTTGTGGAGAAGTATAAAGCAGGGTTAGGTTATAAAAAAATCTCCCAAGCTTTGGACATCTCACGGAGCTCTGTTCAATCCATCATCGGAAAATGGAAAGAGTATGGCACAACTGCAAACCTACCAAGACATGGCCGTCCACCTAAACTGACCGGCCGGGCAAGGAGAACATTCATCAGAGAAGAGCCAAGAGGTCCATGGTAACTCTGGAGGAGCTGCAGAGATCCACAGCTCAGGTGGGAGAATCTGTCCACAGGACAACTATTAGTCGTGTTCTCCACAAATCTGCCCTTTATGGAAGAGTGACAAGAAGAAAGACATTGGTGAAAGAAAGTCATAAGAAGTCCTGTTTGTAGTTTGTGAGAAGCCATGTGGAGGACACAGCAAACATGTGGAAGAAGGTGATCTGGTCAGAGGAGACCAAAATTCAACTTTATGTCCTAAAAGTAAAACGCTATGTGTGGGGGGAACTAACACTGCACATCACCCTGAACACACCATCCCCACCGTGAAACATGGTGGTGGCAGCATCATGTGGTGGGGATGGTTTTCTTCAGCAGGGACAGGGAAGCTGGTCAGAGTTGATGGGAAGATGGATGGAGACAAATACAGGACAATCTTAGAAGAAAACCTGTTAGAGTCTGCAAAAGACTTGAGACTGAGGTGGAGGTTCACCTTCCAGCAGGACCAGGGCCACCATCAGGGGGGTAAGGCCCATACACTTGTAAGGGGCCCCAGCGTCTGGAGGGGCCAGGCGGACTGGCAGGGATGTGAGAAGGTGGGGCGGGTGCAGAGGAGCTCTACAGGCTGCTGCTCTGTCATTGAGCTGAAATCTGTCTCTTTGCTGCCACCTCTGGCCATTTCCTGCATGTGCACCACTCTGCATGTGGAAACAAGAGCTGGGACTAGGACCTCCTTAGATGTAAGGGCAGGGGGGCTGTGTGTGTGTCTGTGTACATGTCTCTGTGTGTGTACATGTCTGTGTGTGTGTGTGTACATGTCTCTGTATGTGTACATGTCTCTGTGTGTGTACATGTCTGTGTGTGTGTGTGTACATGTCTCTGTATGTGTACATGTCTGTGTGTGTGTGTGTACATGTCTCTGTATGTGTACATGTCTGTGTGTGTGTGTGTACATGTCTCTGTATGTGTACATGTCTGTGTGTGTGTACATGTCTGTGTGTGTGTGTGTACATGTCTCTGTGTGTGTACATGTCTCTGTATGTGTACATGTCTGTGTGTGTGTGTGTACATGTCTCTGTATGTGTACATGTCTCTGTGTGTGTACATGTCTCTGTATGTGTACATGTCTGTGTGTGTGTACATGTCTGTGTGTGTGTACATGTCTCTGTGTGTGTACATGTCTGTGTGTGTGTACATGTCTGTGTGTGTGTACATGTCTCTGTGTGTGTACATGTCTGTGTGTGTACATGTCTGTGTGTGTGTACATGTCTCTGTGTGTGTGTGTGTACATGTCTGTGTGTGTACATGTCTGTGTGTGTGTGTACATGTCTGTGTGTGTGTGTACATGTCTGTGTGTGTACATGTCTCTGTGTGTGTGTACACGTCTCTGTGTGTGTACATATCTCTGTCTGTGTACATGTCTCTGTCTGCGTACATGTCTCTGTACGTGTACATGTCTGTGTGTGTGTGTGTACATGTCTCTATGTGTGTACATGTCTCTGTATGTGTACATGTCTGTGTGTGTGTGTACATGTCTGTGTGTGTGTACATGTCTGTACATGTCTGTGTGTGTATATGTCTGTGTGTGTACATGTCTCTGTGTATGTACATGTCTCTGTGTGTGTACATGTCTCTCTCTGTGTGTGTGTACATGTCTCTGTGTGTGTACATGTCTGTGTGTGTGTGTACATGTCTGTGTGTGTGTACATGTCTCTGTGTGTGTGTACATGTCTCTGTCTGTGTACATGTCTCTGTCTGTGTACATGTCTCTGTGTGTGTACATGTCTCTGTGTATCTACATGTCTCTGTATGTGTACATGTCTCTGTGTGTGTACATGTCTCTGTGTGTGTACATGTCTGTGTGTGTACATGTCTCTGTGTGTGTACATGTCTCTGTGTGTGTACATGTCTCTGTGTATGTACATGTCTCTGTGTGTGTACATGTCTCTGTGTGTGTGTGTGTGTACATGTCTCTGTGTGTGTACATGTCTCTGTGTGTGTGTACATGTCTCTGTGTGTGTGTGTACATGTCTCTGTATGTGTACATGTCTTTGTGTGTGTGTACATGTCTCTGTATGTGTACATGTCTCTGTGTGTGTGTACATGTGTTTGTGTGTGTACATGTGTCTGTGTGTGTACATGTCTCTGTGTGTGTACGTGCCTCTCTGTGTGTACGTCTGTGTGTGTGTACATGTCTCTGTGTGTGTGTACATGTCTCTGTCTGTGTACATGTCTCTGTGTGTGTACATGTCTCTGTGTGTGTACATGTCTCTGTGTATCTACATGTCTCTGTGTGTGTACATGTCTCTGTGTGTGTACATGTCTCTGTGTGTGTACATGTCTGTGTGTGTACATGTCTCTGTGTGTGTACATGTCTCTGTGTGTGTGTGTGTACATGTCTATGTGTGTGTACATGTGTGTGTGTGTGTGTGTACATGTCTCTGTGTGTGTACATGTCTCTGTATGTGTACATGTCTGTGTGTGTGTGTACATGTCTCTGTGTGTGTACATGTCTCTGTGTGTGTGTACATGTCTCTGTGTGTGTACATGTCTGTGTGTGTACATGTCTGTGTGTGTACATGTCTGTGTGTGTACATGTCTCTGTGTGTGTACATGTCTCTCTGTGTGTACATGTCTCTGTGTGTGTGTACATGTCTCTGTGTGTGTACATGTGTGTGTGTGTGTACATGTCTCTGTGTGTGTACATGTCTCTGTATGTGTACATGTCTGTGTGTGTGTGTACATGTCTCTGTGTGTGTACATGTCTGTGTGTGTGTGTACATGTCTCTGTGTGTGTACATGTCTCTGTGTGTGTGTACATGTCTGTGTATGTACATGTCTCTCTGTGTGTACATGTCTCTGTGTATGTGTGTGTACATGTCTCTCTGTGTGTACATGTCTCTCTGTGTGTACATGTCTCTGTGTATGTGTGTGTACATGTCTCTGTGTGTGTACATGTCTCTGTGTGTGTACATGTCTCTGTGTGTGTACATGTCTCTGTGTGTGTGTACATGTCTCTGTGTGTGTACATGTCTCTGTGTGTGTGTGTGTACATGTCTGTGTGTGTGTACATGTCTGTGTGTGTACATGTCTCTGTGTGTGTGTGTACATGTCTCTGTGTGTGTGTGTACATGTCTCTGTGTATCTACATGTCTCTGTATGTGTACATGTCTCTGTGTGTGTGTACATGTCTCTGTATGTGTACATGTCTTTGTGTGTGTGTACATGTCTCTGTATGTGTACATGTCTCTGTGTGTGTGTACATGTGTTTGTGTGTGTACATGTCTCTGTATGTGTACATGTCTGTGTGTGTGTGTACATGTCTCTGTGTGTGTACATGTCTCTTGGGGGGTGGCTGTGAGCGTACAGGTGTGAGGGGGGCTGAGAGCGTACAGGTGTGAGGGGACTGAGAGCATACAGGTGTGTGTTTGTGTGTGTACATGTCTCTGTGCGTGTACATGTCTTTGTGTGTGTACATGTCTTTGTGTGTGTGTGTACATGTCTCTGTCTGTGTACATGTCTCTGTATGTGTACATGTCTGTGTGTGTGTGTGTGTGTACATGTCTCTGTATGTGTACATGTCTGTGTGTGTGTGTGTACATGTCTCTGTGTGTGTGTACATGTCTGTGTGTACATGTCTGTGTGTGTGTACATGTCTGTGTGTGTGTGTGTGTACATGTCTCTCTGTGTGTACATGTCTGTGTGTGTGTACATGTCTCTGTGTGTGTACATGTCTGTGTGTGTGTACATGTCTCTGTCTGTGTACATGTCTCTGTGTGTGTACATGTCTCTGTGTATCTACATGTCTCTGTGTGTGTACATGTCTTTGTGTGTGTGTACATGTCTCTGTATGTGTACATGTCTCTGTGTGTGTGTACATGTGTTTGTGTGTGTACATGTGTCTGTGTGTGTACGTGCCTCTCTGTGTGTACGTCTGTGTGTGTGTACATGTCTCTGTGTGTGTACATGTCTCTGTATGTGTACATGTCTGTGTGTGTGTGTATATGTCTCTGTATGTGTACATGTCTCTGTATAAGTGTATGTGTGTACATGTGTTTGTGTGTGTACATGTGTCTGTGTGTGTACATGTCTCTGTGTGTGTACATGTCTTTGTGTGTGTACATGTCTCTGTATGTGTACATGTCTCTGTGTGTGTGTACATGTGTTTGTGTGTGTACGTCTCTGTGTGTGTACATGTCTGTGTGTGTACATGTCTCTCTGTGTGTACATGCCTCTCTGTGTGTGTACATGTTTCTTGGGGGGTGGCTGTGAGCGTACAGGTGTGAGGGGACTGAGAGCATACAGGTGTTTGTTTGTGTGTGTACATGTCTCTGTGCGTGTGTACATGTCTCTGTGTGTGTACATGTCTTTGTGTGTGTACATGTCTTTGTGTGTGTACATGTCTCTGTATGTGTACATGTCTCTCTGTGTACATGTCTCTGTGTGTGTACATGTCTCTGTTTGTGTGTACATGTCTCTGTGTGTGTACATGTCTCTGTGTGTGTGTACATGTCTCTGTGTGTGTACATGTCTGTGTGTGTGTACATGTCTCTGTGTGTGTACATGTCTCTGTGTGTGTGTACATGTCTCTGTGTGTGTACATGTCTCTGTGTGTGTGTACATGTCTCTGTGTGTGTACATGTCTCTTTATGTGTACATGTCTGTGTGTGTGTGTGTACATGTCTCTGTGTGTGTGTACATGTCTGTGTGTGTGTGTGTACATGTCTCTCTGTGTGTACATGTCTGTGTGTGTGTGTGTGTGTACATGTCTCTGTGTGTGTACATGTCTGTGTGTGTGTGTACATGTCTCTGTGTGTGTGTACATGTCTCTGTGTGTGTACATGTCTCTGTATGTGTACATGTCTCTGTGTGTGTGTACATGTCTCTGTGTGTGTACATGTCTCTCTGTGTGTACATGTCTGTGTGTGTGTGTACATGTCTCTGTATGTGTACATGTCTCTGTGTGTACATGTCTCTCTGTGTGTACATGTCTCTGTGTGTGTGTGTACATGTATCTCTGTGTGTGTGTGTACATGTCTGTGTGTGTGTGTATACATGTCTCTGTGTGTGTACATGTCTCTGTGTGTGTACATGTCTCTGTATGTGTACATGTCTCTGTGTGTGTGTGTACATGTCTCTCTGTGTGTACATGTCTGTGTGTGTGTGTACATGTCTGTGTGTGTGTGTACATGTCTCTGTGTGTGTGTACATGTCTCTGTGTGTGTACATGTCTCTGTGAAGAGGGCTGAGGGCGTACAGGTGATAGGGGGCTTAGAGCATACAGGTGTAATGGGGCTGAGAGCATACATGTGTGAGGGGGCTGAGAGCATACAGGTGTAATGGGGCTGTGAGCGTACATGTGTGAGGGGGGCTGGGAGCGTACAGGTGTGAGGGGGACTGAGAGCGTACAGGTGTGAGGGGGACTGAGAGTGTACGGGTGTGAAGAGGGCTGAGGTCGTACAGGTGTGATGGGGCTGAGAGCATACAGGTGTGAGTGGGGCTGGGAACGTACAGGTGTGAGGGGGCTGAGAGCGTACAGGTGTGAGGGGGACTGAGAGCGTACAGGTGTGAGGGGGACTGAGAGCATACAGGTGTGAGGTTGGCTGAGAGCGTACAGGTGTGAGGGGGACTGAGAGCGTACAGGTGTGAGGTTGGCTGAGAGCATACAGGTGTAATGGGGCTGTGAGCGTACATGTGTGAGGGGGGCTGGGAGCGTACAGGTGTGAGGGGGACTGAGAGCGTACAGGTGTGAGGAGGGCTGAGAGCGTACAGGTGTGAGGGGGCTGAGAGTGTACGGGTGTGAGGGGGCTGAGAGTGTACAGGTGTGAAGAGGGCTGAGGGCGTACAGGTGTGATGGGGCTGAGAGCATACAGGTGTGAGTGGGGCTGAGAGCGTACAGGTGTGAGGGGGATTGAGACTGTACAGGTGTGAGGGGGACTGAGAGCGTACAGGTGTGAGGGGGACTGAGAGCGTACAGGTGTGAGGGGGACTGAGAGCGTACAGGTGTGAGGGGGACTGAGACCGTACAGGTGTGAGGGGGACTGAGAGCGTACAGGTGTGAGGGGGGCTGAGAGTGTACAGGTGTGAGGGGGCTGAGAGCGTACAGGTGTGAGGGGGCTGAGAACGTACAGGTGTCGGGAGGCTTAGATCATAGAGGTGTGAGGGGGCTGAGTGCGTAGAGGTGTGAGGAGGCTGAGAGCGTACAGATGTGAGGGGGGCTATAAGCATACAGGTGTGAGGGGGACTGAGAGCGTACAGGTGTGAGGGGGACTGAGAGCGTACAGGTGTGAGGGGGACTGAGAGCGTACAGGTGTGTGGAGGGCTGAGAGCGTACAGGTGTGAGGGGAGCTAAGAGTGTACGGGTGTGAGGGGGCTGAGAGTGTACAGGTGTGAAGAGGGCTGAGGGCGTACAGGTGATAGGGGGCTTAGAGCATACAGGTGTAATGGGGCTGAGAGCATACATGTGTGAGGGGGGCTGGGAGCGTACAGGTGTGAGTGGGGCTGGGAACGTACAGGTGTGAGGGGGCTGGGAACGTACAGGTGTGAGGGGGGCTGGGAACGTACAGGTGTGAGGGGGGCTGAGAGCGTACAGGTGTGAGGGGGCTGAGAGCGTACAGGTGTGAGGGGGCTGAGAGCGTACAGGTGTGAGGGGGACTGAGAGCGTACAGGTGTGAGGGGGCTGAGAGCGTACAGGTGTGAGGGGAGCTGAGAGTGTACGGGTGTGAGGGGGCTGAGAGTGTACAGGTGTGAAGAGGGCTGAGGGCGTACAGGTGATAGGGGGCTTAGAGCATACAGGTGTAATGGGGCTGAGAGCATACATGTGTGAGGGGGGCTGGGAGCGTACAGGTGTGAGTGGGGCTGGGAACGTACAGGTGTGAGGGGGCTGGGAACGTACAGGTGTGAGGGGGGCTGGGAACGTACAGGTGTGAGGGGGGCTGAGAGCGTACAGGTGTGAGGGGGCTGAGAGCGTACAGGTGTGAGGGGGCTGAGAGCGTACAGGTGTGAGGGGGGCTGAGAGCGTACAGGTGTGAGGGGGACTGAGAGCGTACAGGTGTGAGGGGGCTGAGAGCGTACAGGTGTGAGGGGGATTGAGACTGTACAGGTGTGAGGGGGACTGAGAGCGTACAGGTGTGAGGGGGACTGAGAGCGTACAGGTGTGAGGGGGACTGAGAGTGTACAGGTGTGAGGGGGACTGAGAGCGTACAGGTGTGAGGGGGGCTGAGAGCGTACAGGTGTGAGGGGGCTGAGAGCGTACAGGTGTCGGGAGGCTGAGATCGTAGAGGTGTGAGGGGGCTGAGTGCGTAGAGGTGTGAGGAGGCTGAGAGCGTACAGGTGTGAGGGGGGCTATAAGCATACAGGTGTGAGGGGGACTGAGAGCGTACAGGTGTGAGGGGGACTGAGAGCGTACAGGTGTGAGGGGGACTGAGAGCGTACAGGTGTGTGGAGGGCTGAGAGCGTACAGGTGTGAGGGGAGCTGAGAGTGTACGGGTGTGAGGGGGCTGAGAGTGTACGGGTGTGAGGGGGCTGAGAGTGTACAGGTGTGAAGAGGGCTGAGGGCGTACAGGTGATAGGGGGCTTAGAGCATACAGGTGTAATGGGGCTGAGAGCATACATGTGTGAGGGGGGCTGGGAGCGTACAGGTGTGAGTGGGGCTGGGAACGTACAGGTGTGAGGGGGCTGGGAACGTACAGGTGTGAGGGGGGCTGGGAACGTACAGGTGTGAGGGGGGCTGAGAGCGTACAGGTGTGAGGGGGATTGAGACCGTACAGGTGTGAGGGGGCTGGGAACGTACAGGTGTGAGGGGGACTGAGACCGTACAGGTGTGAGGGGGACTGAGAGCATGCAGGTGTGAGGTTGGCTGAGAGCGTACAGGTGTGAGGTTGGCTGAGAGCGTACAGGTGTGAGGGGGCTGAGAGCATACGGGTGTAATGGGGCTGAGAGCGTACAGGTGTGAGGGGGACTGAGAGCGTACAGGTGTGATGGGGCTGAGAGCGTACAGGTGTGAGGGGGACTGAGAGCGTACAGGTGTGAGGAGGGCTGAGAGCGTACAGGTGTGAGGGGGCTGAGAGTGTACGGGTGTGAGGGGGCTGAGAGTGTACAGGTGTGAAGAGGGCTGAGGGCGTACAGGTGTGATGGGGCTGAGAACGTACAGGTGTGAGTGGGGCTGGGAACGTACAGGTGTGAGGGGGCTGAGAGCGTACAGGTGTGAGGGGGATTGAGACTGTACAGGTGTGAGGGGGACTGAGAGCGTACAGGTGTGAGGGGGACTGAGACCGTACAGGTGTGAGGGGGACTGAGAGCGTACAGGTGTGAGGGGGGCTGAGAGTGTACAGGTGTGAGGGGGACTGAGAGCGTACAGGTGTGAGGGGACTGAGAGCGTACAGGTGTGAGGGGGACTGAGAGCGTACAGGTGTGAGGGGACTGAGAGCGTACAGGTGTGAGGGGGCTGAGAGCGTACAGGTGTGAGGGGGCTGAGAGCATACAGGTGTGAGGGGGCTGAGAGCGTACAGGTGTGAGGGGGCTGAGAGCGTACAGGTGTGAGGGGGGCTGAGAGCGTACAGGTGTGAGGGAGGCTGAGAGCGTACAGGTGTGAGGGGGGCTGAGAGCGTACAGGTGTGAGGGGGGCTGAGAGCGTACAGGTGTGAGGGGGGCTGAGAGCGTACAGGTGTGAGGGGGACTGAGACCGTACAGGTGTGAGGGGGACTGAGACCGTACAGGTGTGAGGGGGACTGAGACCGTACAGGTGTGAGGGGGACTGAGACCGTACAGGTGTGAGGGGGACTGAGAGCATAAAGGTGTGAGGGGGGCTGAGAGCGTACAGGTGTGAGGGGGCTGAGAACGTACAGGTGTGAGGGGGGCTGAGAACGTATAGGTGTGATGGGGACTGAGAGTGTACAGGTGTGAGGGGGACTGAGAGCGGAAAGGTGTGAGGGGGGCTGAGAGCATACAGGTGTGAGGGTGCTGAGAACGTACAGGTGTGAGGGGGGCTGAGAGCGTACAGGTGTGAGGGGGACTGAGAGCGTAAAGGTGTGAGAGGGCTGAGAGCGTACAGGTGTGAGGGGGCTGAGAGCGTACAGGTGTGAGGGGGCTGAGAACGTACAGGTGTCGGGAGGCTGAGAGCGTAGAGGTGTGAGGGGGCTGAGTGCGTACAGGCGTGAGGGGGACTGAGAGCGTAAAGGTGTGAGGGGGCTGAGAGCGTACAGGTGTGAGGGGGCTGAGAATGTACAGGTGTGGGGGGGGCTGAGAGCGTACAGGTGTGAGGGGGGCTGAGAGCGTACAGGTGTGAGGGGGCTGAGAGCGTACAGGTGTGAGGGGGCTGAGAGCGTACAGGTGTGAGGGGGACTGAGAGCGTACAGGTGTGAGGGGGACTGAGAGCGTACAGGTGTGAGGGGGACTGAGAGCGTACAGGTGTGAGGGGGACTGAGAGCGTACAGGTGTGAGGGGGACTGAGAGCGGAAAGGTGTGAGGGGGGCTGAGAGCGTACAGGTGTGAGGGTGCTGAGAACTTACAGGTGTGAGGGGGACTGAGAGCGTAAAGGTGTGAGGGGGCTGAGAGTGTACAGGTGTGAGGGGGGCTATGAGCGTACAGGTGTGAGGGGGACTGAGAGCGTAGAGGTGTGAGGAGGCTGAGAGCATACAGGTGTGAGGGGGACTGAGAGCGTACAGGTGTGTGGAGGGCTGAGAGCATACAGGTGTGAGGGGGCTGAGAGCGTACAGGTGTGAGGGGAGCTGAGAGTGTACGGGTGTGAGGGGGCTGAGAGTGTACAGGTGTGAAGAGGGCTGAGGGCGTACAGGTGATAGGGGGCTTAGAGCATACAGGTGTAATGGGGCTGAGAGCATACATGTGTGAGGGGGGCTGGGAGCATACAGGTGTGAGTGGGGCTGGGAACGTACAGGTGTGAGGGGGCTGGGAACGTACAGGTGTGAGGGGGATTGAGACCGTACAGGTGTGAGGGGGCTGGGAACGTACAGGTGTGAGGGGGCTGGGAACGTACAGGTGTGAGGGGGGCTGGGAACGTACAGGTGTGAGGGGGGCTGAGAGCGTACAGGTGTGAGGGGGATTGAGACCGTACAGGTGTGATGGGGACTGAGAGTGTACAGGTGTGAGGGGGACTGAGAGCGGAAAGGTGTGAGGGGGCTGAGAGCATACAGGTGTGAGGGTGCTGAGAACGTACAGGTGTGAGGGGGGCTGAGAGCGTACAGGTGTGAGGGGGATTGAGAGCGTAAAGGTGTGAGGGGGCTGAGCGCGTACAGGTGTGAGGGGGCTGAGAGCGTACAGGTGTGAGGGGGCTGAGAATGTACAGGTTCAGGAGGCTGAAAGCGTAGAGGTGTGAGGGGGCTGAGAGCGTACAGGTGTGAGGGGGACTGAGAGCGTAAAGGTGTGAGTGGGCTGAGAGCATACAGGTGTGAGGGGGCTGAGAGCGTACAGGTGTGAGATGGCTGAGAACGTACAGGTGTCGGGAGGCTGAGAGCGTAGAGGTGTGAGGGGGCTGAGTGCGTAGAGGTGTGAGGGGGCTGAGAGTGTACAGGTGTGAGGGGGGCTATGAGCGTACAGATGTGAGGGGGACTGAGAGCGTACAGGTGTGAGGGGGCTGAGAGCGTACAGGTGTGAGGGGGCTGGGAACGTACAGGTGTGAGGGGGGATGGGAATGTACAGGTGTGAGGGGGACTGAGAGCGTACAGGTGTGAGGGGGCTGAGAGCGTACAGATTTGAGGGGGGCTGAGGCACTGAAGGACTTGTTGGGACCCTGTGGAATATTGGTGGTCAGGCTCGGGGGTGGGGCCCACAATTTTGCCCTGAGCAGGACAACGACCCGAAACATCCAGCCAGAGCTACAATGGAATGGTTTAGATCAAAGCATATTCATGTGTTAGAATGGCCCAGTCACAGTCCAGACCTAAATCACATTGAGAATCTGTGGCCAGACTTGAAAATTGCTGTTCACAGACGCTCTCCATCCAATCTGACAGAGCTTGAGATATTTTACAAAGAAGAATGGGCAGAAATGTCCTCTCTAGATGTGCAAAGCTGGTAGAGACATCCCCAAAAAGACTTGTAGAGAAAGGGGGTTCTACAAAGTATTGACTCCGGGGGGCGCCATACAAATGCCCCTCCCCCCCACACTTTTCACATATTTATTTGTATCATTTATCATTTTCCTTCCACTTCACAATTATGTGACACTTTGTGTTGGTCTATCACATAAAATCCCAATAAAATACATTTATGTTTTTGGTTGTAACAAAATGTGAAGAATTTCAAGGGGTATGAATACTTTTTCCAGGCACATTCCTCTGCCCCGGTGCCGCACTCCTCTATAGAATGGATTTCTATGGCTCTGTGAGGTCAGATCAGGGAGGAGAGGGGGAGCAGCTGGCAGCGGGGGAGGGGAGGGGGGATTACCGAGAGAAAGCCGATTACCATCCGATCAGATTAATGTCTAAAAATGGATTCATTTCTGATTTCCCCCAACAAAGAATATCCGGGCGTCATGTGACCAACTTCAACCGAACCGCATCACCGCGCCGCGCTACGACCGCATCTCTGCTGTTCCATATTTCATCCTCCGTCATATATTATTATAACTCCTCCTCCATGCATCATATGTTATAACTCCTCCCCCTACATGCATCGTACATTATAACCCCTCCCCTACCAGCATCATATGTTATAACTCCTCCCCTACATGCATCGTACATTATAACCCCTCCCCTACACGCATCATATGTTATAACTCCTCCCCTACATGCATCGTACATTATAACCCCTCCCCTACATGCATCATATGTGATAACTCCTCCCCTACATGCATCAAACATTATAACTCCTCCCCCTCCATGCATAATATGTGATAACTCCTCCCCTGATCTGTGTCCATACATTATAACTCCTCCCCTGATCTGTGTCCATACATTATAACTCCTCCCCTGATCTGTGTCCATACGTTATAACTCCTCCCCTGATCTGCATACATATGTTATAACTCCTCCCCTACATACATTATACATTATAACCCCTCCCCCGATCTGCGTCCATATGTTATAACTCCTCCCCTGATCTGCGTCCATACATTATAACTCCTCCCCTGATCTGTGTCCATACATTATAACTCCTCCCCTGATCTGTGTCCATACATTATAACTCCTCCCCTGATCTGTGTCCATACATTATAACTCCTCCCCTGATCTGTGTCCATACATTCTAACTCCTCCCCTGATCTGTGTCCATACATTATAACTCCTCCCCTGATCTGTGTCCATACATTATAACTCCTCCCCTGATCTGTGTCCTTACATTATAACTCCTCCCCTGATCTGTGTCCATACATTATAACTCCTCCCCTGATCTGTGTCCATACATTATAACTCCTCCCCTGATCTGTGTCCATACGTTATAACTCCTCCCCTGATCTGCATACATATGTTATAACTCCTCCCCTACATACATTATACATTATAACCCCTCCCCCGATCTGCGTCCATATGTTATAACTCCTCCCCTGATCTGCGTCCATACATTATAACTCCTCCCCTGATCTGTGTCCATACATTATAACTCCTCCCCTGATCTGTGTCCATACATTATAACTCCTCCCCTGATCTGTGTCCATACATTATAACTCCTCCCCTGATCTGTGTCCATACATTCTAACTCCTCCCCTGATCTGTGTCCATACATTATAACTCCTCCCCTGATCTGTGTCCATACATTATAACTCCTCCCCTGATCTGTGTCCTTACATTATAACTCCTCCCCTGATCTGTGTCCATACATTATAACTCCTCCCCTGATCTGCGTCCATACGTTATAACTCCTCCCCTGATCTGTGTCCTTACATTATAACTCCTCCCCTGATCTGTGTCCATACATTATAACCCCTCCCCTGATCTGTGTCCATACATTCTAACTCCTCCCCTGATCTGTGTCCATACATTATAACTCCTCCCCTGATCTGTGTCCATACGTTATAACTCCTCCCCCTACATGCAAACATTATAACGCCACCTCCTACATGCATCATATGTTATAACACCTCCCCTACATGCATTGTATATTATAACCCCTCCCCTGATCTGGGTCCATATGTTATAACTCCTCCCCCTACATGCATCATACATTATAACTCCACCTCCTACATGCATCAAACATTATAATGTATTATGCATGGAGGGGGAGGAGTTATAATGTTTGATGCATGTAGGGGGAGGAGTTATAACGTATGGACACAGATCAGGGGAGGAGTTAGAATGTATGGACACAGATCAGGGGAGGAGTTATAACGTATGGACACAGATCAGGGGAGGAGTTATAACGTATGGACACAGATCAGGGGAGGAGTTATAACGTATGGACACAGATCAGGGGAGGAGTTATAACGTATGGACACAGATCAGGGGAGGAGTTATAACGTATGGACACAGATCAGGGGAGGAGTTATAATGTATGGACACAGATCAGGGGAGGAGTTATAATGTATTATGCATGGAGGGGGAGGAGTTATAACTCCTCCCCTGATCTGTGTCCATACATTATAACTCCTCCCCTGATCTGTGTCCTTACATTATAACTCCTCCCCTGATCTGTGTCCATACATTATAACTCCTCCCCTGATCTGTGTCCTTACATTATAACTCCTCCCCTGATCTGTGTCCATACATTATAACTCCTCCCCTGATCTGTGTCCTTACATTATAACTCCTCCCCTGATCTGTGTCCATACATTATAACTCCTCCCCTGATCTGTGTCCTTACATTATAACTCCTCCCCTGATCTGTGTCCATACATTATAACTCCTCCCCTGATCTGTGTCCTTACATTATAACTCCTCCCCTGATCTGTGTTCATACATTATAACTCCTCCCCTGATCTGTGTTCATACATTATAACTCCTCCCCTGATCTGTGTCCATACGTTATAACTCCTCCCCTGATCTGTGTCCATACGTTATAACTCCTCCCCTGATCTGTGTCCATACGTTATAACTCCTCCCCTGATCTGTGTCCATACGTTATAACTCCTCCCCTGATCTGTGTCCATACGTTATAACTCCTCCCCTGATCTGTGTCCATACGTTATAACTCCTCCCCTGATCTGCGTCCATACGTTATAACTCCTCCCCTGATCTGTGTCCATACGTTATAACTCCTCCCCTGATCTGTGTCCATACGTTATAACTCCTCCCCTGATCTGCGTCCATACGTTATAACTCCTCCCCTGATCTGTGTCCATACATTATAACTCCTCCCCTGATCTGTGTTCATACGTTATAACTCCTCCCCTGATCTGTGTTCATACGTTATAACTCCTCCCCTGATCTGCGTCCATACGTTATAACTCCTCCCCTGATCTGCGTCCATACGTTATAACTCCTCCCCTGATCTGTGTCCATACGTTATAACCCCTCCCCTGATCTGTGTCCATACGTTATAACTCCTCCCCTGATCTGTGTCCATACATTATAACTCCTCCCCTGATCTGTGTTCATACGTTATAACTCCTCCCCTGATCTGTGTTCATACGTTATAACTCCTCCCCTGATCTGCGTCCATACGTATGGCTAAGAGAGTGAAGGGGTCAGGAGTATGTAATGTACAGCACAGAGAGTGAAGGGTGAAGGGGTCAGGAGTATAGAATGTACAGCACAGAGGGTGAAGAGGTCAGGAGTATGTATTGTACAGAACAGAGAGTGAAGGGGTCAGGAGTATGTATTGTACAGCACAGAGAGTGAAGGGGTCAGGAGTATAGAATGTACAGCACAGAGAGTGAAGGGGTCAGGAGTATGTATTGTACAGCACAGAGAGTGAAGGGGTCAGGAGTATGGAATGTACAGCACAGAGAGTGAAGGGGTCAGAAATATGGAATGTACAGCACAGAGAGTAAAGGGGTCAGGAGTATGTATTGTACAGCACAGAGAGTGAAGGGGTCAGGAGTATGTATTGTACAGCACAGAGAGTGAAGGGGTCAGGAGTATGTATTGTACAGCACAGAGAGTGAAGGGGTCAGGAGTATGGAATGTACAGCACAGAGAGTGAAGGGGTCAGAAATATGGAATGTACTGAACAGAGAGTGAAGGGGTCAGGAGTATGTATTGTACAGCACAGAGAGTGAAGGGGTCAGGAGTATGTATTGTACAGCACAGAGAGTGAAGGGGTTAGGAGTATGGAATGTACAGCACAGAGAGTGAAGGGGTGAGGAGTATGTAATGTACAGCACAGAGGGTGAAGGGGTCAGGAGTATGGAATGTACAGCACAGATAGTGAAGGGGTCAGGAGTATGTAATGTACAGCACAGAGAGTGAAGGGGTCAGGAGTATGTAATGTACAGCACAGAGGGTGAAGGGGTCAGGAGTATGGAATGTAGAGTACAGAGAGTGAAGGGGTCAGGAGTATGTAATGTACAGCACAGAGAGTGAAGGGGTCAGGAATATGGAATGTACTGAAAAGAGAGTGAAGGGGTCAGGAGTATGTATTGTACAGCACAGAGAGTGAAGGGGTCAGGAGTATGGAATGTACAGCACAGAGAGTGAAGGGGTCAGGAGTATGGAATGTAGAACACAGAGAGTGAAGGGGTCAGGAGTATGTAATGTAAAGCACAGAGGGTGAAGGGGTCAGGAGTATGGAATGTAGAGCACAGAGAGTGAAGGGGTCAGGAGTATGTAATGTACAGCACAGAGAGTGAAGGGGTCAGGAATATGGAATGTACTGAACAGAGAGTGAAGGGGTCAGGAGTATGTATTGTACAGCACAGAGAGTGAAGGGGTCAGGAGTATGGAATGTACAGCACAGAGAGTGAAGGGGTCAGGAGTATGGAATGTAGAACACAGAGAGTGAAGGGGTCAGGAGTATGTAATGTAAAGCACAGAGGGTGAAGGGGTCAGGAGTATGGAATGTAGAGCACAGAGAGTGAAGGGGTCAGGAGTATGTAATGTACAGCACAGAGAGTGAAGGGGTCAGGAGTATGGAATGTACAGCACAGAGAGTGAAGGGGTCAGGAGTATGTAATGTACAGCATAGAGAGTGAAGGGGTCAGGAGTATGTAATGTACAGCACAGAGGGTGAAGGGGTCAGGAGTATGGAATGTAGAGCACAGAGAGTGAAGGGGTCAGGAGTATGTAATGTACAGCACAGAGAGTGAAGGGGTCAGGAGTATGGAATGTACAGCACAGAGAGTGAAGGGGTCAATAATATGGAATGTACTGAAAAGAGAGTGAAGGGGTCAGGTGTATGTATTGTACAGCACACAGGGTGAAGGGGTCAGGAATATGTATTGTACAGCACAGAGAGTGAAGGGGTCAGGAGTATGGAATGTACAGCACAGAGAGTGAAGGGGTCAGGAGTATGGAATGTACAGCACAGAAAGTGAAGGGGTCAGGAATATGGAATGTACTGAACAGAGAGTGAAGGGGTCAGGAGTATGTATTGTACAGCACAGAGGGTGAAGGGGTCAGGAGTATGTAATGTACAGCACAGAGAGTGAAGGGGTCAGGAGTATGGAATGTATAGCACAGAGAGTGAAGGGGTCAGGAGTATGGAATGTACAGCACAGAGAGTGAAGGGGTCAGGAGTATGGAATGTACAGCACAGAGAGTGAAGTTGTCAGGAGTATGGAATGTACAGCACAGAGAGTGAAGGGGTCAGGAGTATGTAATGTACAGCACAGAGGGTGAAGGGGTCAGGAGTATGGAATGTACAGCACAGAGAGTGAAGGGGTCAGGAGTATGGAATGTACAGCACAGAGAGTGAAGTTGTCAGGAGTATGGAATGTACAGCACAGAGAGTGAAGGGGTCAGGAGTATGTAATGTACAGCACAGAGGGTGAAGGGGTCAGGAGTATGGAATGTACAGCACAGAGAGTGAAGGGGTCAGGAGTATGGAATTCACAGAGAGTGAAGGGGTCAGGAGTATGGAATGTACAGCACAGGGAGTGAAGGGGTCACGAGTATGGAATGTTCAGTACAGAGACTGAAGGGGTCAAGAGTATGGAATTTATAGCACAGAGAGTGAAGGGGTCAGCAGTATGTAATGTACAGCACAGAGGGTGAAGGGGTCAGGAGTATGGAATGTACAGCACAGAGGGTGAAGGGGTCAGGAGTATGGAATGTACAGCACAGAGAGTGAAGGGGTCAGGAGTTTGGAATGTACTGAACAGAGAGTGAAGGGGTCAGGAGTATGTATTGTACAGCACAGAGGGTGAAGGGATCAGGAGTATGTAATGTACAGCACAGAGAGTGAAGGGGTCAGGAGTATGGAATGTACAGCACAGAGAGTGAAGGGGTCAGGAATATTGAATGTACTGAACAGAGAGTGAAGGGGTCAGGAGTATGTATTGTACAGGACAGAGGGTGGGGTGAAGGGGTCAGGAGTATGTAACAGCACAGAGAGTGAAGGGGTCAGGAGTATGTAATGTACAGCACAGAGAGTGAAGGGGTCAGGAGTATGGAATGTACAGCACAGAGGGTGAAGGGGTCAGGAGTATGGAATGTACAGCACAGAGAGTGAAGGGGTCAGGAGTATGTAATGTACAGCACAGAGAGTGAAGGGGTCAGGAGTATGGAATGTACAACACAGAGAGTGAAGGGGTCAGGAGTATGTAATGTACAGCACAGAGGGTGAAGGGGTCAGGAGTATGGAATGTACAGCACAGAGAGTGAAGGGGTCAGGAGTATGGAATGTACTGAACAGAGAGTGAAGGGGTCAGGAGTATGTATTGTACAGCACAGAGGGTGAAGGGGTCAGGAGTATGGAATGTACAGCACAGAGAGTGAAGGGGTCAGGAATATTGAATGTACTGAACAGAGAGTGAAGGGGTCAGGAGTATGTATTGTACAGCACAGAGGGTGAAGGGGTCAGGAGTATGTATTGTACAGCACAGAGGGTGAAGGGGTCAGTAGTATGTAATGTACAGCACAGAGAGTGAAGGGGTCAGGAGTATGGAATGTACAGCACAGAGAGTGAAGGGGTCAGGAGTATGGAATGTACAGCACAGAGGGTGAAGGGGTCAGGTGTATTGAATGTACAGCACAGAGGGTGAAGGGGTCAGGAGTATGGAATGTACAGCACAGAGAGTGAAGCGGTCAGGAGTATGTAATGTACAGCACAGAGAGTGAAGGTGTCACGAGTATGGAATGTACAGCACAGAGAGTGAAGAGGTCAGGAGTATGGAATGTACAGCACAGAGAGTGAAGGGTCAGGAGTATGTATTGTACAGCACAGAGAGTGAAGGGGTCAGGAGTATGGAATGTACAGCACAGAGAGTGAAGGGGTCAGGAGTATGTATTGTACAGCACAGAGAGTGAAGGGGTCAGGAGTATGGAATGTACAGCACAGAGAGTGAAGGGGTCAGGAGTATGGAATGTACAGCACAGAGAGTGAAGGGGTCAGGAATATTGAATGTACTGAACAGAGAGTGAAGGGGTCAGGAGTATGTATTGTACAGCACAGAGGGTGAAGGGTCAGGAGTATGTAATGTACAGCACAGAGAGTGAAGGGGTCAGGAGTATGGAATGTACAGCACAGAGGGTGAAGCGGTCAGGAGTATGGAATGTACAGCACAGAGAGTGAAGCGGTCAGGAGTATGTAATGTACAGCACAGAGAGTGAAGGGGTCAGGAGTATATATTGTACAGCACAGAGAGTGAAGGGGTCAGGAGTATGTAATGTACAGCACAGAGAGTGAAGGGGTCAGAAGTATGGAATGTACAGCACAGAGAGTGAAGGGGTCAGGAGTATGTATTGTACAGGCACAGAGAGTGAAGGGGTCAGGAGTATGTAATGTACAGCACAGAGAGTGAAGGGGTCAGAAGTATGGAATGTACAGCACAGAGGGTGAAGGGGTCAGGAGTATGGAATGTACAGCACAGAGAGTGAAGGGGTCAGGAGTATGGAATGTACAGCACAGAGGGTGAAGGGGTCAGGAGTATGGACTGTACAGCACAGAGAGTGAAGGGGTCAGGAGTATGGAATGTACAGCACAGAGACTGAAGGGGTCAGGAGTATGGAATGTATAGCACAGAGAGTGAAGGGGTCAGGCGTATGGAATGTACAGCACAGAGAGTGAAGGGGTCAGGAGTATGGAATGTACAGCACAGAGAGTGAAGTTGTCAGGAGTATGGAATGTACAGCACAGAGAGTGAAGGGGTCAGGAGTATGGAATGTACAGCACAGAGGGTGAAGGGGTCAGGAGTATGGAATGTACAGCACAGAGAGTGAAGGGGTCAGGAGTATGGAATTCACAGAGAGTGAAGGGGTCAGGAGTATGGAATGTACAGCACAGAGAGTGAAGGGGTCACGAGTATGGAATGTTCAGTACAGAGAGTGAAGGGGTCAAGAGTATGGAATTTATAGCACAGAGAGTGAAGGGGTCAGCAGTATGTAATGTACAGCACAGAGGGTGAAGGGGTGAGGAGTATGGAATGTACAGCACAGAGGGTGAAGGGGTCAGGAGTATGGAATGTACAGCACAGAGGGTGAAGGGTCAGGAGTATGTAATGTACAGCACAGAGACTGAAGGGGTCAGGAGTATGTAATGTACAGCACAGAGAGTGAAGGGGTCAGGAGTATGTAATGTACAGCAAAGAGGGTGAAGGGGTCAGGAGTATGTAATGTACAGCACAGAGGGTGAAGGGGTCAGGAGTATGGAATGTACAGCACAGAGAGTGAAGGGGTCAGGAATATTAAATGTACTGAATAGAGAGTGAAGGGGTCAGGAGTATGTATTGTACAGGACAGAGGGTGAAGGGGTCAGGAGTATGTATTGTACAGCACAGAGGGTGAAGGGGTCAGGAGTATGTAATGTACAGCACAGAGAGTGAAGGGGTCAGGAGTATGGAATGTACAGCACAGAGGGTGAAGGGGTCAGGAGTATGGAATGTACAGCACAGAGAGTGAAGGGGTCAGGAGTATGTAATGTACAGCACAGAGAGTGAAGGGGTCAGGAGTATGTAATGTACAGCACAGAGGGTGAAGGGGTCAGGAGTATGTAATGTACAGCACAGAGGGTGAAGGGGTCAGGAGTATGGAATGTACAGCACAGAGAGTGAAGGGGTCAGGAGTATGGAATGTACTGAACAGAGAGTGAAGGGGTCAGGAGTATGTATTGTACAGCACAGAGGGTGAAGGGTTCAGGAGTATGGAATGTACAGCACAGAGAGTGAAGGGGTCAGGAATATTGAATGTACTGAACAGAGAGTGAAGGGGTCAGGAGTATGTATTGTACAGCACAGAGGGTGAAGGGGTCAGGAGTATGTATTGTACAGCACAGAGGGTGAAGGGGTCAGGAGTATGGAATGTACAGCACAGAGAGTGAAGGGGGTCAGGAGTATGGAATGTACAGCACAGAGAGTGAAGGGGTCAGGAGTATGGAATGTACAGCACAGAGGGTGAAGGGGTCAGGTGTAGTGAATGTACAGCACAGAGGGTGAAGGGTCAGGAGTATGGAATGTACAGCACAGAGAGTGAAGCGGTCAGGAGTATGTAATGTACAGCACAGAGAGTGAAGGTGTCAGGAGTATGGAATGTACAGCACAGAGAGTGAAAGGTCAGGAGTATGTATTGTACAGCACAGAGAGTGAAGGGGTCAGGAGTATGGAATGTACAGCACAGAGAGTGAAGGGGTCAGGAGTATGGAATGTACAGCACAGAGAGTGAAGGGGTCAGGAGTATGGAATGTACAGCACAGAGAGTGAAGGGGTCAGGAATATTGAATGTACTGAACAGAGAGTGAAGGGGTCAGGAGTATGTATTGTACAGCACAGAGGGTGAAGGGGTCAGGAGTATGTAATGTACAGCACAGAGAGTGAAGGGGTCAGGAGTATGGAATGTACAGCACAGAGGGTGAAGGGGTCAGGTGTATTGAATGTACAGCACAGAGGGTGAAGGGGTCAGGAGTATGGAATGTACAGCACAGAGAGTGAAGCGGTCAGGAGTATGTAATGTACAGCACAGAGAGGTGAAGGGGTCAGGAGTATGTATTGTACAGCACAGAGAATGAAGGGGTCAGGAGTATGTAATGTACAGCACAGAGAGATGAAGGGGTCAGAAGTATGGAATGTACAGCACAGAGAGTGAAGGGGTCAGGAGTATGTATTGTACAGCACAGAGAGTGAAGGGGTCAGGAGTATGTATGTACAGCACAGAGAGTGAAGGGGGCAGAAGTATGGAATGTACAGCACAGAGGGTGAAGGGGTCAGGAGTATGGAATGTACAGCACAGAGAGTGAAGGGGTCAGGAGTATGGAATGTACAGCACAGAGAGTGAAGGGGTCAGGAGTATGGACTGTACAGCACAGAGAGTGAAGGGGTCAGGAGTATGGAATGTACAGCACAGAGAGTGAAGGGGTCAGGAGTATGGAATGTATAGCACAGAGAGTGAAGGGGTCAGGAGTATGGAATGTACAGCACAGAGAGTGAAGGGGTCAGGAGTATGGAATGTACAGCACAGAGAGTGAAGTTGTCAGGAGTATGGAATGTACAGCACAGAGAGTGAAGGGGTCAGGAGTATGTAATGTACAGCACAGAGGGTGAAGGGGTCAGGAGTATGGAATGTACAGCACAGAGAGTGAAGGGGTCAGGAGTATGGAATGCACAGAGAGTGAAGGGGTCAGGAGTATGGAATGTACAGCACAGAGAGTGAAGGGGTCACGAGTATGTATTGTACAGCACAGAGGGTGAAGGGGTCAGGAGTATGGAATGTTCAGTACAGAGAGTGAAGGGGTCAAGAGTATGGAATTTATAGCACAGAGAGTGAAGGGATCAGTAGTATGTAATGTACAGCACAGAGGGTGAAGGGGTCAGGAGTATGGAATGTACAGCACAGAGGGTGAAGGGGTCAGGAGTATGGAATGTACAGCACAGAGAGTGAAGGGGTCAGGAGTATGTAATGTACAGCACAGAGACTGAAGGGGTCAGGAGTATGTAATGTACAGCACAGAGAGTGAAGGGGTCAGGAGTATGTATTGTACAGCACAGAGGGTGAAGGGGTCAGGAGTATGGAATGTTCAGTACAGAGAGTGAAGGGGTCAAGAGTATGGAATTTATAGCACAGAGAGTGAAGGGATCAGTAGTATGTAATGTACAGCACAGAGGGTGAAGGGGTCAGGAGTATGGAATGTACAGCACAGAGGGTGAAGAGGTCAGGAGTATGGAATGTACAGCACAGAGAGTGAAGGGGTCAGGAGTATGTAATGTACAGCACAGAGACTGAAGGGGTCAGGAGTATGTAATGTACAGCACAGAGAGTGAAGGGGTCAGGAGTATGTAATGTACAGTAAAGAGGGTGAAGTGGTCAGGAGTATGTAATGTACAGCACAGAGGGTGAAGGGTCAGGAGTATGGAATGTACAGCACAGAGAGTGAAGGGGTCAGGAGTATGGAATGTACTGAACAGAGAGTGAAGGGGTCAGGAGTAATGTATTGTACAGCACAGAGGGTGAAGGGATCAGGAGTATGTAATGTACAGCACAGAGAGTGAAGGGGTCAGGAGTATGGAATGTACAGCACAGAGAGTGAAGGGGTCAGGAGTATGGAATGTACTGAACAGAGAGTGAAGGGGTCAGGAGTATGTATTGTACAGCACAGAGGGTGAAGGGATCAGGAGTATGGAATGTACAGCACAGAGAGTGAAGGGGTCAGGAATATTGAATGTACTGAACAGAGAGTGAAGGGGTCAGGAGTATGTATTGTACAGCACAGAGGGTGAAGGGGTCAGGAGTATGTATTGTACAGCACAGAGGGTTAAGGGGTCAGGAGTATGTAATGTACAGCACAGAGAGTGAAGGGGTCAGGAGTATGTAATGTACAGCACAGAGGGTGAAGGGTTCAGGAGTATGGAATGTACAGCACAGAGAGTGAAGGGGTCAGGAGTATGGAATGTACAGCACAGAGAGTGAAGGGGGTCAGGAGTATGTAATGTACAGCACAGAGAGTGAAGGGGTCAGGAGTATGTAATGTACAGCACAGAGGGTGAAGGGGTCAGGAGTATGTAATGTACAGCACAGAGAGTGAAGGGGTCAGGAGTATGTAATGTACAGCACAGAGAGTGAAGGGGTCAGGAGTATGTAATGCACAGCACAGAGAGTGAAGGGATCAGGAGTATGGAATGTACAGCACAGAGGGTGAAGGGGTCAGGAGTATGGAATGTACAGCACAGAGAGTGAAGGGGTCAGGAGTATGTAATGTACAGCACAGAGAGTGAAGGGGTCAGGAGTATGTAATGTACAGCACAGAGAGTGAAGGGGTCAGGAGTATGTAATGTATACAGCACAGAGGGTGAAGGGGTCAGGAGTATGTAATGTACAGCACAGAGGGTGAAGGGGTCAGGAGTATGGAATGTACAGCACAGAGAGTGAAGGGGTCAGGAGTATGGAATGTACTGAACAGAGAGTGAAGGGGTCAGGAGTATGTATTGTACAGCACAGAGGGTGAAGGGGTCAGGAGTATGGAATGTACAGCACAGAGAGTGAAGGGGTCAGGAATATTGAATGTACTGAACAGAGAGTGAAGGGGTCAGGAGTATGTATTGTACAGGACAGAGGGTGAAGGGGTCAGGAGTATGTATTGTACAGCACAGAGGGTGAAGGGGTCAGGAGTATGTAATGTACAGCACAGAGAGTGAAGGGGTCAGGAGTATGGAATGTACAGCACAGAGGGTGAAGGGGTCAGGTGTATTGAATGTACAGCACAGAGGGTGAAGGGGTCAGGAGTATGGAATGTAGAGCACAGAGAGTGAAGCGGTCAGGAGTATGTAATGTACAGCATAGAGAGTGAAGGGGTCAGGAGTATGTATTGTACAGCACAGAGGGTGAAGGGGTCAGGAGTATGTAATGTACAGCACAAGGGTGAAGGGGTCAGGAGTATGGAATGTACAGCACAGAGAGTGAAGGGGTCAGGAGTATGGAATGTACTGAATAGAGAGTGAAGGGGTCAGGAGTATGTATTGTACAGCACAGAGGGTGAAGGGGTCAGGAGTATGGAATGTACAGCACAGAGAGTGAAGGGGTCAGGAATATTGAATGTACTGAACAGAGAGTGAAGGGGTCAGGAGTATGTATTGTACAGCACAGAGGGTGAAGGGGGTCAGGAGTATGTATTGTACAGCACAGAGGGTGAAGGTGTCAGGAGTATGTAATGTACAGCACAGAGAGTGAAGGGGTCAGGAGTATGGAATGTACAGCACAGAGGGTGAAGGGGTCAGGAGTATGGAATGTACAGCACAGATAGTGACGCGGTTAGGAGTATGTAATGTACAGCACAGAGAGTGAAGGGGTCAGGAGTATGTATTGTACAGTACAGAGAGTGAAGGGGTCAGGGAGTATGTAATGTACAGCATAGAGAGTGAAGGGGTCAGGAGTATGTAATGTACAGCACAGAGAGTGAAGGGGTCAGGAGTATGGAATGTACAGCACAGAGAGTGAAGGGGTCAGGAGTATGTAATGTACAGCACAGAGAGTGAAGGGGTCAGAAGTATGGAATGTACAGCACCGAGGGTGAAGGGGTCAGGAGTATGGAATGTACAGCACAGAGAGTGAAGGGGTCAGGAGTATGGAATGTACAGCACAGAGAGTGAAGGGGTCAGGAGTATGGAATGTACAGCACAGAGAGTGAAGGGGTCAGGAGTATGGAATGTACAGCACAGAGAGTGAAGGGGTCAGGAGTATGTAATGTACAGCACAGAGAGTGAAGGGGTCAGGAGTATGGAATGTACAGCACAGAGGGTGAAGGGGTCATGTGTATGGAATGTACAGCACAGAGGGTGAAGGGGTCAGGAGTATGGAATGTACAGCACAGAGAGTGAAGCGGTCAGGAGTATGTAATGTACAGCACAGAGAGTGAAGGGGTCAGGAGTATGTATTGTACAGCACAGAGAGTGAAGGGGTCAGGAGTATGTAATGTACAGCATAGAGAGTGAAGGGGTCAGAAGTATGGAATGTACAGCACAGAGAGTGAAGGGGTCAGGAGTATGTATTGTACAGCACAGAGAGTGAAGGGGTCAGGAGTATGTAATGTACAGCACAGAGAGTGAAGGGGTCAGAAGTATGGAATGTACAGCACAGAGGGTGAAGGGGTCAGGAGTATGGAATGTACTGCACAGAGAGTGAAGGGGTCAGGAGTATGGAATGTACAGCACAGAGAGTGAAGGGGTCAGGAGTATGGACTGTACAGCACAGAGAGTGAAGGGGTCAGGAGTATGGAATGTACAGCACAGAGAGTGAAGAGGTCAGGAGTATGGAATGTATAGCACAGAAAGTGAAGGGGTCAGGAGGATGGAATGTACAGCACAGAGAGTGAAGGGGTCAGGAGTATGGAATGTACAGCACAGAGAGTGAAGTTGTCAGGAGTATGGAATGTACAGCACAGAGAGTGAAGGGGTCAGGAGTATGTAATGTACAGCACAGAGGTGAAGGGGTCAGGAGTATGGAATGTACAGCACATAGAGTGAAGGAGTCAGGAGTATGGAATGCACAG